>APFE031183508.1:18636-53001 GCA_000404065.3 Pinus taeda
TAGACTCCTATATATAGAGAGGAGGTCTTTTCATTTGAATCATCCAAGAATTGTTCATTTATGTAATGAAAGGAGGTTGCCCCCTCGAAGAGGCTGAATTATAAGGCGTTGATCTATCTTTTCTATCTTTTCTTGAGCTGGTTTCATAACACAACGCCTCAAAAGGACTCATCCTCAGTGACTCCTGTTAACCGTTGTTATATGCAAATTCCACCAAGGGGAGATACTCTTCCCACTTTCATTGATAATGCATCACATACAACCTCAACATGTCCTCTAATACCATGTTGACCCTCTCTGTTTGCAGATAATAAGTTGTGCTAAAGGCCAACTCTATGCCCAAACCTGCAAATAACTCCTTCCGAAACTTAGAAGTGAACTTTGCATCCCTGTCTTACACAATCTTCTTCGGAACACCATGTAGTCTAACCACAGCTATGATGAAAACCTGTGCCACATCACTAGCTGAGAACGTAGACTTCACGAGAATGAAATGTGCAAGCTTTATTAACTTGTCCACAATGACCATGATGGAATCATGTTGCTTGACTGTCTTCGGCAACCCTGTGATGAAGTCCATGGAAATGACCTCCCATTTCCATTATGGAATCGTAATTAGATGTAACATTCCACATGGATGTTTACACTCTGCCTTCACTCGCTGACAATCAAAGCATCTAGCCACAAACTCTGCTACATCCCTCTTCAAATTCGGCCAATAGTAATATCTCTTCACCGCTATCGGTATCTTTTGATTGCCTTGGTGACCTGAATACAGTTTCACATGAAACTCCCTCAAGATCCCCTTCTTGAGATCACTGTCATTTGACACATATATCCTATCTCAGAACTTGACCAATCCATCTGTTGTAAGACAGTAGTCCAAGTCCTGTGCACCTGCACCTGTACCTATACATGCACCATCACCTGTGCTTGTACATGTACCTATACTCTGCTGCAATCTATGCACAATCTTCATATACCTGACATCATGTTGTCCTACCTGCAAGATCCTATCCTATAAATTTGTCCCATAGGAGCTCATAGCTGCCAAGTGATGTACCTGTATCTATCTACTGAGAGCATTTGCCACCCTATTCTCCTTATCTTTGATGTACTTGATCTCGAAATCAAACTCGCTGATCGTGGCCAACCATTTAGCCTGCCTGGCATTCAAATTCGGCTGGTCAAACAAATACCTCAACCTAATCGTTGCCTCCACATCTTCAGTGCATGTATAATTGTTGCTAACTCAAGATCATGTGTCGGGTAGTTCTACTCATGCTCGTTTATTTTTCGAGACTCATAGCATACCACCTGTCCATCCTGCACAAGCACTCCACCAAGTCCTCACTTGCATGCATCTATGCACACAACAAACTCTCTATCTAGGTCTACAATATTCAACACTAGTGCATGTGTTAACAACTACTTGAGCTGCTCAAAGCTAGCCTCACACTCCTTAGTCCATTCAAAATTCTTACCTTTCCTCTGCAAAGATGTAATGGGATAAGCAACCTGTGAGAAGTTCTTGATGAACCTCCTGTAATAGCCTTCGAAACCCATGAAATACCTCACCTCATCCACGCTCTTAGGATCTATCCACTCCATGATAGCCCTTATCTTCTCTGGATCTACTACGATGGCTTCCTTGGAAACAACATGTCCCAAGTAGTGCACCTCAGTCTGAAAGAAACTACACTTACTGAGCTTAGCATACAATTGATGCTCCCTCAATAACCTCAACATTGCTGCTAAGTGCTCGGCATGCTCTTCCTCATTTTTAGAATATACCAGTATATCATCAATAAACACAATAAAAAACTTATCCAAATATGGACACAACACACTATTCATCAAACACATGAATGTAGTTGGAGCATTAGTTAATCCAAATGGAACAACAGCAAACTCATAATGCCCATACCTGGTTCTAAATGTAGTCTTGTAAATGTCCTCCTCCTTGATGCATACCTTATGGTATCCGGATCTCAAGTCAATCTTTGAGAACATTGTTGCCCCCTTCAGTTGATCGAACAAGTCATCAATCCTCTGGAAAGGGTACATGTTCTTGATAATCACTTTGCTCAACTACCTGTAATCAATGCATAATCTGAGGCTACCATCTTTCTTCCTCACGAACAAGACTGGTGCGCCCCAAGGTGATACACTTAACCTAATGTATCCCTTGTTCAACATTTCCTTGAGCTGCAATTTTAACTCAACCAACTTAGGTGTGCTCCTCCTATAAGGTGCTTTCAATGTTGGAGCTACCCTTGGCACTAACTCAATAGAAAAGTCTACCTCCCTGTGAGGTGGAAACTCTGTAACGTCCTCAAGAAATACGTCCCTGAACTGCTGTAAACCGGGTACTTGTTCAACACATCTGCATTCTCAACTTCCTTACCCTTATCACTAGAAATGTGCACTGCAAATAGCTTCCCTTTCCTACGGCTACACTTTGCTTGCATAGATGTCACTATGCTAACTAATGTGGCCTTCTTCTTACCTTGTAAGACTCTTGTTTCTCCATTGTCATCAACACACTCAATAGCTTTGTCATAACAGTCAACCTTAGTTCTATGTAGATACAATCAATCCATGCCCAATAACATATTGTATGAACCCAATAGCAATACATTCAAATGTGTCGTTGTAGGCATACCATTTAAATAAAATGTGCAAGCTCTTACCCAATGATGCACTCGCTTCTTTGTACTTGTAGCCAACTTCACTAGCCAAGATTCTACATCCAACTCATTATTCAAACCACACTTATCCACCAAGTCAGAACTAACATAGCTATAATTAGATACAGGGTCAATCAAAATAGAAAAAACTTGATCACAAAGCTTACCGTCCATCTCAATGATAGATGCCTGATGCTCTACTTGTTTGTTATCCAAGGTTGCATAGATATGTGGAATACTTTGACCAACACTTCCAGCAGTCTGCGCCTCTTGTGCATTGTATATATGAGGTCTACCAACCTGATTCTGTGGACAGTCTCTCCTACGATGATCTTTGCCACAGTCCAACACTCTATAGGCTTCGAGCCTCCATCCTTATTCTTTTCTTCAGATTGATGTCCCTGTCCTCTATCTGACTCATTGAACATCTTCGGTGTTGCAACATTCTCCTTGTTATCTGTACCCTATGGCCTACTCGCTTTTTATCCCATTTTCCTTTGTTCTTTACATTACCTCTCCAACTAAGCTTAGGCTCAGTGTTGCACCTCGAATGTTCATAATAATGGTTCAACTTTCGAATGGCCTCCCCCAATGATCCAAGCTCATCGAATTCAATCCTATATGTGAATGCAACTAGTAATCCACTAACAAATCTCTGAATCTTAGCCTTCTCCTTGAGGTAAGGCACATACCTCAACAGTTAAAAGAACTTACTAGTGTACTCATCATCTGTCATGGATCCCATCTTTAGTTCATAGATTCTTTTGCTCTGTCATCAAAGTACCTCTCTGACATAGACTTTTTCTTGAATAACCGCTCAAATTCACTCCAAGTCAGATATTCCTCATTTATGTCCCTGGCATTCTTCACATCTTCCCACCAGATGTTTGCTTTACCTTTAAGACTAAAAGTAGCTACTCTAGCTTTCATGTTCTCTAAGTAGTCTTGCAACCTGGAGAACTTATTCATACTGAGTAACCAAGCCTCTGCATCCTGTGATATCTTTACCTCTCCATCAAAAGTAGGTGGTTTTTCTTTCTTAAACTCATCCAGCAAGTATCCCCTATCACTCCTCCTATAAGGATGATAATGGTGATGATCATAGTGCCTATCTGAATCATAACTAGAATCATACATGTGTCTATCCCTTCTCCTCTTTGGAGTGTCCAACAATCTGCCATCTCGGATTGTGTCATCTCTATTTGATCGGTGACCGCCATGCAATCTATTGCCATATGCCCCATTAGTTTTGTCCTCCTACTCATGACTTATTCGAAGTGGTCCTTTGTCGCTGCAAATCTAACAAACTTTGTAGTATCACTACATTTACCTCTGCTAACTTTTCCTATGTCTGTATGATTATGTCATTATCTGCCTTACAATTCCTTATCTCTTCCTTTAAACTTCTCAGTGTTATTGCCAAATCTGAAGAGTTCCCAACACCATATTGCTCTTCGGATTCGTAGGGAGAGTCTCTGTAGTCAACCATCTTGCTAGACATTTGATGTTTCTTCCTGCAAGGCATAATATGTAAGATAAACCAAATCACAATAAATCAACATACCTTAGTATAGGTCGGGGAGGATACCTTGTCAAAAAAATCACCAAATCAACGTGATACATGTATAACATAATCATAACAGCATATGACATATGCAAGTAAATGTATCAACTCATAAACATCACTCTAACTAGGGTCCAGTCATCAATGCAAGGCCATATCAACAATGCATGCTATGACCTCATGCATGACAACAACCATTACTCCATTATACACATTACTACATGCAACCAACAATATGCACAAGCAATGCCTAATCAACTACAAATACACATAAACACATGTAGTCGAAGATAATCGATCAGTTCTTGCAATCAACCTACAAGGCTAATACATGTAATCCAAATATTCAAGAATGTAACCTAACATACAATGATGTAAGTAGGCGACATATAATCCATATGCAACAAGTCATATGCTCATGACAATTACTCTTCATGAAATCAATATCAAATTCTCCATGATAACCATACTACAACCCTAATCAAACATCAAGAAATTGCAACAAGTATATATAAGTGTAAGAGACACACATGAAACTAACATGCATGCATGGCTAACACATTCAACCCATCCAGTCCAAGACTTGAACCATGCTCTGATAACACTCTATAACACCCTCCTCTCAGGCCTACCCAAAGTAACCATGCCAACTGGGTAAACATGAGACGAGCGGCTACTATGATCAGATTCGACCTCCTATGTGATCTCAAGGAAGTGGAATCAACGAAACATCACACACAGCCATCCAACATCATCAATAGAACCCTCAGGAGACAAGTCAACCACCCAAACAGCCTGTCCCTAGGTCCCATTGTTGTTTTAGGTCTCTTATGCCATAGTCGCTCTCATGATATGGGAAAGGGAGCGGCCAGAAACCCAAGGTTGCTCTCTTAGGCCTGCCTGCCAGTGACTATGGACCAAACTTGTCAGTTCTGTGCCAGTGGCCTCAGGAATTAAGCCACTTTTTCAGGCATAGAGCCCAGGCCACTACCTAGAATGGAATGAAAGCTCAGAATAAAGTAAAGTATAGGGAAACAATGATGCAAAAGTCAATAGTTGATCAAGACCTTAACTAGACCCCTACTAGCCATGATAGGCATTTCATCAAACATATTGTCAACATGTAACCTATAGGTGTAAACAACATAATTAAGTGTAGGGATCTCATACATATCTAAGAATCACTATACCATTGTTCCCTCCTGTCATTTGCTGCATATTCATCTATTTGGTCATAGACACATTATCCATTCATATACAAGTAAAAACATGTTGAGAGCCATACATAGTTGTTCTCATAAAATATGCATATAACCAACATAATAGGAACAAAAATACAATAAACATATGAGCCATCAAAATCCATATATATACATAAGTACCTTTACACATGAAAATCAAGAGAATGAATTTCTCATTAATGAATGCAATAAACCAACTGGAGATGGGACTACCACGTTCCACCTGACCGTAGAATGGCTGACCTAAATCTCTCTTCATCCATTCACCTTCATGCCATATTCCAAGCATGAATGTGGGATCTCGTAGAACACATCAATCAAAACTCATCCAAGGTTTCTAGAAGCCATCCACCTCAACCCATCAAATAGTGATTCAACCTCACGGTCGGACATCACAAAAGCATCATCAGATTGGTCTCCATCCAAGCCTTCCAAGGCTTCCAGAGCATTTGTCCAACCAAGGCTTCCAAAGCTTTTGTCCAACCAAGGCTCCCAGGACTAGTAACTCAACCCACCAAGGGCTTCTAGAGCATTTGTCCAACCAAGACTTCCAAGACTAGTAACTCAACCCAAGCTATTATAGGGCTTCCAAAGCGTTTGTTCAACCAAGATTCTAGGACTAGTAACTCAATTGAAGCTAAAGAAGCATAAGAACCAACAAAAAACAAATAATGAAAGTAAACCCACAATCACCATGGCTATCTAGGAAATGGCAAGGCTAGGAAATCCAATGTCGATGCAGGCAATCCTCCATGCCAATGACAGATCACAACCAAGAAACCACATGCATGCCAAAACTAGTGAAGAAATCATACATTCAACTTGGTACCTCCAAGCAAATCTGATGTAGTTGTTGATATCGATACCTTCTTGCGCTTTCCTGCTCTTCCTTTGCCTTCTTGCTCCAAGAATCCAAGTATGCCACACCCTCCAAGAGTGCTCCAAGAAAACTTTAAGTGTCCAAGAGTATGAGAGAGAGAGAGAATAATGAGAGAGACCTCCAACATTGAACTGACAAAAGGTTGCCAACTGATCCTCAAAAGGCTTTTTATGGATGAGGCCTCTATTTTCTTCATTTTCCATTATTTTCCTTCATTTTCCTCCTCACATGCAACCGGTCACCTTTCACTTCCCTTTTCTCCTAATTCCCATTATTTTCATAAATAAATGTGCCAAAATTTCCTTTTTGCCTTTTAATGCCTTAGCCATTTCCTTAGCCATAAAAAACCAGATGAATACCCCCTAAGATGCCTTGCCCGACAATCAACTTGGAATAAGTGTCCCATCGACCGTGGTTATTTTTTTTTTAACTTTTATTAAATGGAATTTTCACCGAGGCTATTATGACCTCATCCACATTTTTAGGAGTTTCCCACTCCATGATAGCCCTTATCTTGTCTAGATCCACTGCTATGCCTTCCTTGGAAACCACATGCCGCAAGTAGTGTACCTCTATCTCAAAGAAACTGCATTTTCTAATCTTGGAATACAATTAGTGCTCTCTTAGAAATCTCAATATTGCTTCTAGGTGTTCGACACGATCTTCCTCAATTTAAGAATATACCAATATATTATCGACGAATACAATAAAAAGCTTGTGGAGATAAGGAAACACCTTATTCATCAAGAACATAAAAGTAGCTGGAGCATTATTCAAACCAAAAGGAACTACAACAAACTCATAATGCAAATACCTAGTCCGGAAATTAGTCTTGTAGATGTCCTCTTCTTTGATGTGTACCTAATAATATCCTAATCTCGGATCAATCTTTGAGAACATTGTTTCTCCCTTCAATTGGTCAAATAAGTCATCAATCCTCGGCAAAGGATACTTTTTCTTGAATATGTACACTTTGTTTAACTGCATATAATCAATGCATAACCCAAGAGTACCACCCTTCTTCTTCACAAACAATAATGGTGCACCCTAAGGGGATACACTTAGCCTAATGTATCCCTTGTCAAGCATCGCCTTCAACTGCAACTTCAACTCCATCAACTCTAGTGTGCTCATCCTGTAAGGTGCCTTTGATGTTGGTATTGCCCCTGGTACCAACTCAATAGAAAAGTTCACTTCCCTGTGAGGCAACAACTCTGACATATCTGTCGAAAACACATCCTGAAACTGTTGTAAAACTAGGTACCTACTCAAGACATCCGCATCCTCAACTTCCTTACCTTTGTCACTAGAAATATACACTGTGAATAACACACACCCTTTCATACGAATGCTCTTCACCTGCATAGTTGTCATTATTCTAACTGATGTTGCCCTCTTCTTACCCTGCAAGACTCTTTGTTCCCCATTGTCATCCAGGCACTCAATAGCCTTGTCATAACAATCCACCTTGGTTCTATGAAGATACAACTAGTCCATACCCAACAACATATTGTATGATCCCAATGGAAGTACATTCAAATGTGTTGAACTAGGCATACCATTCAAATCAAATGCACAAGCTCTTACCCAATGATAAACTCTCTTCTTTGTACCTGCAGCCAACTGCACTAACCAAGATTCTGCATGCACTTCTTTATTCAAACCACACTTATCCACTAGGTCAGGATTAACATAACTATAAGATCCAGGGCCAATCAAAATGGAAACAACTTGATCACAAAGCTTACCATGCATCTCAATAACAGATGCCTGGTGATCTTCCTGCCTATTCTCCAATGCTGCATAGATCTGTGGAACACTCTGTCCATCATCCCCCACTATCTATGCTTCCTGTGCATTGTAGATCTGTAGTCTACTAGCCTGATGTTGTGGACAATCTCTTTTGTGATGCTCTCCACCACAATTCCAACATTGTAAAGGCTTCCAACCGACTCCCTCATTATGCTCCTCAAACAGAAATACCTATCCTTTATCAGATGCATTGAACTTCTTATGTAGTGTCACATTCTCTTTGTTACTTGTATCTTGAGGTCTTGTTCGCTTCTTGTTCCATTTTCCTTTATTCTTCGCATTACCTTTCCAGTCTGGCTTCGTCTCAGATTTGCAATTTGATTACTCAAAATAATGCTTTAGCTTTAGGATGGCCTCCTCCAATGATTTGGGCTCATCAATCTCAATCCTGTCCTTGAACACTACCGAAAACCCACTGATGAGTCTCTAGATATTAGCCTTCTCCTCCTTGAGGTAAGGCACATACCTCAATAACTCAAAGAATCTGCTAGTGTACTCCTCATCGGTCATGGATGCCATATTTAGCTCATAGAACTCTTTTGCCCTATTTTCATAGTATCTCTTTGATAGATACTTCTTTCTGAATAATCTCTTGAACTCACTCCAAGTCAAATCCTCTTCATGAATACCTCTAACATTATTTACATCTTACCACTAGATATTTACTTTACCTTTAAGGTTGAATGTAGCTATTATAGCCTTCATGTTCGTTGAGTAATCATGCAATCTAAAGAACTTATTCATCCCAAGCAACCATCCTTCAGCATCCTGTGACTTCTTCATTTCCCTATCAAATGTAGGTGGCTTTGCTTTCTTGAACTCATCCAACAAATATCCCATGTCACTCCTCCTGTAAGGATGATAGCGATGATGAACATGATACTTGTCTGAACCAGAATTAGAGTAAATCCCATATCCACTACCTCGTCTATTAGGTGTATCCAAGAATCTACCATCTCTATCCAACCTGTGCCCACCATGTGACCTGCTACCATATGCTCAATTAGTTCTATCCTCCTGTCCATGACTGATCCTAAGTGGTCCCTGTCTCTGCAAGTCCGACAAGCTCTGAAGAATCACCACATTGACCTCTGATTGTTTCTCTTGTGCCTTAGCAAGTCTCTCTGGTGATTGAATGATTTGATCATTATCTTCTTTGCAACTCCTTATTTCTGCCTTCAAACTTCTCAGAGTGTCTGCTATGTTAGGAGAATATCCCTCACCATGTTGCTCTTATGATCTATAGGGAGAATCTTGTGAGTTGTAGTCTACCATAATGCCAGTCATCTTTGATCTTCTCTTCCTGCAAGGTATGTCATATTAGCTAAACCAAATCATAAACAAATCAATGTACCTCAGTATAGTTCAGGGGAGGATATCTCATCTACAAGACCAACCAGATTAGCACAATACATATTTAACATAATCATATCAACATTTAATCATCATTCCAATCATTATCTAGTCATCAATGCATGACCATACCAACCACACACTATGACCTCATGCACGACAACTACCACCATGCCAATGTATTCATAACAACATATAAACACTAACATGCATGACCAATGCACAACTGACATTCACTCATGACGATCACATCCAACAACAACACCATCAACTTTTCACATGGCGATAACATTGCAACTATGACCAACGCCATGCATATGAAATAAGAACATAGACCACAAGCATAAGGAACACATATGTAATCGACATGTATGCATGACCAACATACACTGCCCATCCAGTCCAAGGGGTGAACCATGCTCTAATACCACTGTGTAACACTCTCCTATCACATTTACCTAAGCTAACATGTCCACTAGGATAAACATGTGACAAAGAGTTACTATGATATGATTTAAATCCCAAAGTACAGTCAAGGAAGTGGAACCGACATGATAATACCAACCTAACCTTCCACACATGCTACATAACCTTTAGGAGCCAACCAACCCTTCCAGGTCACCAACCCCTCAGGCAACTTTCTTTTTCACTGCCCTAGAGCCTTAGTCGCTCCCATGACAAGGAATGCATGCGACTAGGACCCTCCAATCGCTCCCATAGAAAGGCATCCATGCGATTGTGGCCTTTTTCAAGCAGTTATGTGCCAGCAACCCCGATTCCTGCCACTTTTTCAGGGCGAGGGCTCAGGCCAGTCCCTAGAACTTCATGAAACTTCCAGAAATGATAAATAACATAGAAACAAGGATGTTAATACAAAATTTTGATTAATGACTTAGCTGGGCCCCTACTAGCCATGAGAAGAATTTTGTCAAACATATCTCACATATGTAATCTACAGGTCATAACAACATGGCTGAGCATAGGGATCTCATACTTATATGAGATTCGTAAGTAAGTATTGGCGCCTTATCACAATTGTTGCATTATCATCTTTTAGGTCATATATTCATCGTTCATTCGTTTTCTAATCAAAACATGATGAGAGCCATACATCAAGACTCACATAAAACATCCTCATAACCAACATATATTCAACATAAATAACAAAGATATAACAACCATAAAAACCACATGGGAACAAGTATATTTACCCATCGAATACAAGAGGAAAAGATCTCTTATTAACATATGAAAAAGTAACCAAGTCTAGGACTTCCACATACCACCCGACCATAGATTGGTTGAACCAAATCTTTCTTTCAACCAATCACCCCCGTGTCATATTCCAAGCATGAACATGGAATCTCATGGAACAAATCCAACAAAACCAAACCAGGAGTTCGAAAGGCCAAATCACCTCAACCCTCCACCAATGATTCCACCTCACAGTTGTACATCACTAACCATCACCAGATTGGTGTCTAACCAAGATGTCCAGGGATCCAGAGCATTTGTTCCAACCAGGGCTTCCAGGACTAATAGCTCAACCCATAGTTGTTGTCAGGCTTCCAGAGGGTTTTTCCAACCAAGGCTTCCAAGACTAGTAACTGAACCCACCAAGGGCTCCTAGAGCATTTGTCTAACCAAGACTTCCAGGACTAGTAACTCAACCCAAGTTATTATAGGGATTCTAGAGCGTTTGTCCAACCAAGGCTTCCAAGAACTAGTAACTCAACCCACAACAATAAGGAACATGAGAACCAACCAGAAAACAATGGAAAGACACTAACAACACCATGGCTATCTAGGAAATGGCAAGGCTAGGAAAATCCACAGCCAATCCAAGCAATCCTCCATGCCAATGACAAATAATAACCAAGAAACCACGTGCATGCCAAAACTAGCAAGGAAATCATACATGCAACTTGGCACCTGTAAGCAAAGCTCGATGTAGATGTTGATCCTGATGTCCTCTTGTGTTTTCCCGCTCTTCTTTATTTATTTAGTTGTCAAAGGAGCATTGAGTTGAACATTAATTTCCTTTGTAATTAAAGTGGGCACATGCTCCAACATATATGCTTTACTCTCCTAATCTCTCAGGGGGTTATCCTAGTATAGGGATCTCAAATGCATTACTGTAACCTCTTTTATGGCTTCAAAATCTGAAATGTTTTTCCCCTGGAATTGGATCTATGATATATTACTTTTGCTTTCTCTGTATTTTTATTGCTTTTGAAAGTATTTGGTATTTTAGTCGCCAATATAGAGCCAGATACTGTGAGACTTGAGCCTCTAATATTGTTACTCCTTCCTTAGAAGTGGGTGATAAGACATAAAAGTATATGCTTCCCTTTACATGTCTTCATTTGTGACCAGAGTTGTTTCAAGATGCCCCTATATAGAAGCTAGTTGTTGCTCCATATCCCTGATTGAATGTTGTCTTTCTAATTTGTCTTCCTTGAGCCATTTTTTAATGCTTGACTTCAAGCGCTTAATCTTTGATTCCCAAATAGAGTAGGGTTTCTTCAGTCCATTAGGATCAAGAGGCTTCCACCATTTCTTGGAACCCAAGGGAAGAGAGCCAGAGTGGAGAATCGAAAGGGGATTGGGCCATATTTTTGAGGGGGCGAGAGGAGGAGACGGATAGGGTAATGGTCAAATCCATTCCAGGGGAAAATGAAGGATTGTAGATTAAGGTTCATAAAAAGTGGATTATCCAAAGCAAGGAAGTGGTCCAAAGAATCTACTGCGTGGCCAGGGATGGAGCACTTTTTATTCCAGGTGTAATGGAATCTGGGAAGCTTAACATCGAAAAGGCTAATGGATTGCATGAGGTCTTCCATAGCTTCTTGGAAGGGGTCATGGACCGCAAATCCCGCTCTATTTTTCTTTCTGACTCATGGTTGTATTAAAATCCCCACCAATGATACAATTTTGCCCAAATTTAGTAGTTCTTAAATCCATGAGAGATTTCTAACACTCTTGTTTTTCTCGAAAGTGGATTGGCATGTATAAATTTATGACAATACATACCTAATGAATATCTAAAATTTTGAGGTGGTCGCGACCCAGTGAGTGGTTTTCTTGAAGTTTAGAAGTTGCACCTGCTTTGGGTTCCACATCGTATAGAGACCTCTAGAGGCTCCATGAGAATTAACAATTGCCATGTTACTGTGGCTCTATATTCTATTATGCTTTGAGGAGATTTCATTCTCTCCCATGTTTGTCTCCTGAAAAAGGGATACTGAGGGCTTGTCTTTCTGAATCAAGGACTTCGCTTCTGCCATTCTTTTTTCCAAACCAAGGTCCTTGCAATTCAATGAGATAATATTCAATATTTACTCTTGGAGGAAGATGTCCCTTTCCCGTGACCTGTTGTAGTTACTTTTCTCCCTCCTTTGTTTCCATGATTAGCTAACTGGTGAGGAATAATGTGTTGATACCCCAACTCCTTGTCTTTTTTGTTTACTCAATTATGATCTCTTTGTTCGATTTGCGACCCGATTTCCTAACCCTCCTTACTGACTCTTCTTCTTCTTTTTATTTATTTATTTTATTTATTTATTTATTTATTTTCCAGATTTTTTGTCATTCGAGCTGGTGTTTATGGCTAGCCTCATGAATTCTTTGGAGGATATGAAGTCTTCCTCTTCATCTTCCGAGGAGTCCTCTGAACTATTGCTCAAACCATTTTCTGAAGGAATCATTTGCTGCGGTGAGAGTTGAGACAATTGAGGATCTGACCCTTGAGCAGGCAGAGGTTCCTTGGGTGCGTGATGAGACAGTTCTCCTTCCTGTGGAACTCTTGAAAGGCCTGCAAAACAATTTCCTTCATTTCCCAAGCTCCCCTCTTGATTGGAACCTGTAGCGGGTGGATTTGTCTTTTTCAAGATCTGTCCCTCCTTAGATATGAGAACTATTGTATTTTGGGTAGGCTAATTTTGTTGGTAGATATTTCCTCTTCTTCTTTTTTCCTGTTGCCATTGCTCATTTTGATCTCCCTATTGCTCTTGGGCAACTTGCGATTTGGGGCATCCTTTTGCAAAATTCCCATATTCATGACAAATTTTGCATATAAAGGGAAGTTGGTCATAGTTAACTTCTTGAACGTGTGACTAGTTATCCATGCAGAGATTGATCATAGTTGATATTCCTTTATCTAGATTTACCTCCACTCAAATATGTGCATAGGTAAATAAACCATCTTTAGGATCAACACAATCGATATATTTTCCCCAGGAATTTCTAATCAATCTGAAGGTTGCATCGTTCTAGCAATGCAATGGAAAATAGGGAAGATTTACCCGGACTGAGATAATTGTAGGAATGTCACAATCTAGATTGAAGTTGGAGTTCCATCGATCCAGATAAAGACCCTGTGCTCCCATGAAATAAGGACCGCTCATGAAGATTAGATTTTGATCTAATTTGTTCTCAAAATAGAAGGTGTAGAAACCCTTACCACAAAAGGAGGACACAACTTCTCCTTTGATGAGAGGCTTCCAATTCTTCTCAATCCATGTTTGAATGGAGTAGGGGGACGACCAAATACCCATAAACTTCCCAATAAGACCCCGATCTACTAACTGCAGGGTTCAAATTCGAGCTTGAGGAGCTTTGATCTCGATCTTCAGGATTACATCAATATTTTTCACAAAGCGAGATGGTCTAGATCTTTGAAACTTAGGGATAGAGGCCACAAGGGAGTTTAAGGCAGTAATCTCCCTCGTAGAGGCTTGAGTCATGGACCGACTCAGCCATGATTGGATGTCCGACCATAAAGGAGCTAATTACAACACTCAATGAATCAATACAAAGCGTGAAATCAGATTGAACGAGAAATTTGCAAATCAGAGAGGTGGGCAACTTGATCTAGCAACAATTAGGCTTGCATGTTTAGGTGACAAGCTAGACACAAGTGCTCCATTGAAATGTTTTTCACCAATACCCAATTTATCTACTATAAACTATGGTGTGTTTTTCTTATTAGCGTAAGAAAAGAAAAGAAAAGAAAATTATGTAAGCTAATCACCTTCACAGTTAACCTTGATTTGTGTTTCTAATATGAATTTTAGATATTAAACAACATGATATATAAACCATTAACATTTTTATATTCAAATAACTTGACACCTAAGAAAGAATGTTTTTTTTTTTCCCAAAATTCATATTATTATACCATGGTCCATGTTCCAAAATAAAATATTACACTTGATTTGTTCTATATTCATGTTACATTTGCTTTGTTCTATAATCATATTACATTTGCACTTAACAATTATATAGCTAGTTTTTTAAGTCATTTTGTTTTTATTCTTTTTTATTAGCCTTTACAAAGGCATGACTCTAGCAATCGATTTGCTCGTTAACCACTATTAGTTTAGCATTGACCAATGCAACTTAAGCATTAACCAATGTAATTTATAATGTTTAACTTTGAAAAATAAATATTTATTTTTCAATATTATTAAAAAACCTTTCTTAAAACATTTCATTGGACTAAAACTACCCTCTAACATTTATTTATTTTTTATCATAAAACTTTTCAGTTATTATTTGGAATATTTTTTTGTAAGTTGCGTGCCAACTTATTACTAATATAATTTGATAAATATAAATTATAATTTATGAAAATAAATACAAATAATGTGCATTTTTAATTAAACTAATCTTGTAGTATTTAAAAAAAATCTAAAAATCTATATTATTGAAATAAATAAAAATAATAATCAGCATATAATCATACAACATATAGGATTTGTGTTAAATATTTTCAAGTTTACGTAAAACTCCAACGATCTATCATTTATCTGGCATAAGACATTACTTCGCACTTTTTATGCCAGCCTAGATCCATCTTAACTTTGGATTTGTCAAGTGCCGAGAGGGATAAAATCTCTCGAGGTGTAAACCTCTTTTTTTTATTGCAAATCTCGAGGAAAGATTTTCACCTCAAGAGATTTGATCTCTCTTGGCACTTGATAGATCCGAAGTTAAGATGGATCTAGGCCGATTTCAGTCGTGTGTGGCCAAGGAAAATCTATCGAAGAGATGATTAATTTTATCAATAATATGTAAATACATCTAATATTAATATACTCACTTTAAATATGCTAAATATGTCTAAGATTCATCTGGTCATTTTAATTTTAAGTTTGATTAGTTACCTTAGTTTGTTGAGATGATAAATATTTTTAATATTTTTAATGATGAAAAATGATGAAATAAAAATTTCCACTGCGAAGTAACAATATAATAGTGTTGAATGATAGAAAATGTGAATAATAAGAATGTAGTCAATTACAAATAGTCTTCACTGTGATCGATCTCAGACTATTTTCTTCTAATATTGTTATTGTCACCCTTGTTAGTTTTGTCATCTTTTCATATCGATTATATGAAAAAGACAATTGAACTCGTAAACCATTTAAATCTTTAGCTTGAGCTGTTGCAGTAAACATCATAACTTGTCTCTCTTACTCTCCAATTACATCATGATACATTCAATTACCCAAAATCATAAATCAACATCTACACTGAAATCAATGCATTTGATGTAAGCAATCAAATAAGATTTGTTATGAGGAATTTTGCATCTACGGATAAATACTAATTCCCTAGGTAGGTAGCGATACCTAGAACGACAGATTTAAAGCGCTTATCCTTTTTCTATAGACGATAAATAAGACAAGGGAATCAAAGGACCTACTTGTTCTTTCGCTTTCCTTTTGTCTCCTTTGTATGGCTCCCGTCACTTCTTCTCGAACTTAACTCGCTCAAAAAGTGCCTGCAATCATAAACAGAAGACAGAGTGCCAATCAAAACAAGAGATCTATCGACTATAAGTAAATGGATTCAGATACATTCACACATATAAACATCATATATCAAGATAAGCATATGTAAAAAGGTGTAAACAACTTTATTAAGTAGAAGGAAGGATTACAACCATGAAGTCTGATCCATTGTCACTCTTCCAGCTTGGGTTCCAACCAACATCACATCAATAGAATAGCACTCCAGCATCATAACAATACTTGCTTACAATCTCAATCCTCACTCCAATAGTATCTCCTAACAAATTCTCAAAGTCCAGCCCCTGATCACTTAGATGAGTGCTCAATTTATAGGCAAATGGAGGAGGTTTAATCATAAATGAGTTGAATGACCTTCCAAACTTAGAGTTAGTTTCCATGGAGGAAGGGATGATTGGATAGGAGGTTACTTAACTCATTCCCTATCCAATTTCGAGCTCATAGGAGATGATAAGTGTGGGAATCTTCTAGATGGCTCCAGAAGATAAGAATATTCCCAGAACCCTATGATGATTTCGCTCAAACTCGCCCAACGCAGGTCAAAGTGGGCCTAGGTGCTCTGTAGAGCACCCTGACATGGACTTACCTGCACTAAAGCGCACTTACCCCTGACCAAGGTTGCGTTTGTCCCTCAAGGAGGCAATTATGGAGGGCTTCAGGCCAAGAAGCTCTCAGGGAAGAAGGCATTCAAAGTGATGACTTGTCTAGGGCATGTAGCAACTAAATTAGGGTTTGATGAGCCCTAATGGTACTGATTTGAATAATGGGAGTGATGTGCCCAAATGGATATGTAACAAGATTATGAAACAACTTCTACATTGAAATCAATGCATCTATTGAAAGAAATAAAATAGGATTAGAAATCAACATCTACACTAAAATCAACGCATCTAGTGCAAGTAAAAAAATAGGATTATAAACCAACATCTACACTGAAATTAATGCATTTAGTGCAAGCAATAAAATACGATTAGAAATCGCCATCTACACTGAAATCAATGCATCTAGTATAAGAAATCAAATAGGATTAGAAATCATTTACATTGAAATCAATGCATCTAGTGCAAGAAATCAAATATAATTAGAAACCAACATCTACATTGAAATCAATGCATCTAGTGCAAGCAATCAAATATAATTAGAAATCACCTTCCACACTGAAATCTATGCATTTAGTGCAAGCAACCAAATAGGATTAGAAATCATCTACATTGAAATAAATGCTTCTAGTGCAAGCAATCAAATAGGGTTAGAAATCACCATCTACACTGAAATCAATGCATCTAGTGCAAGAAATATTCTTCCCTCACCCCCCCTCCATATATATCTATATCTCTCTCCATCTCTAATTCTTTGTTTCTTTATCTCAATCCCCCCAAACACACACACACTCTCACTCCATATTTATCAATCTCTTTGTCCCTCCCTCCTCCTCTCCCCTTCTCTCCCTCTCCCCCGCTTCTGTCTTTTTCCTCATGTTATCCTCTCTTCCTCTCTCTCCATCTTCCTCATCACTCCCTCTCTCTCTCCACCTTTCTCTCTCTATGTATTTTTTCTTACCTCCCTCCCCCCTGCCCTCCAACTTCATCTCTTTTTCCCTCCCTCTCTCTCTCTCTTCACCCTCCAACTTTGTTACTATATCCCTCCCTCTCTCCTTCACTCTCCTTCTCTCCCCTCTTCCCTCCATTTCTCCTTCTTTATCTCTTTATCTCACCCCAAACATACACGCTCTCTCTCCATCTCTCCCTCTCTCTCTCCACTTCTCACTCTCTATTTCTTTCTTCTTCCCTCCCTCTCTCCCCATCCAACTCCATCACTCTATCCCTCCCTCTCTCCTCCTATTGGCACTTGAGAGAGGGAGGTAGGAGAGAAAGGGAGAGAAGAGTAGGAGAGAGGGAGGGATAAAGAGATGGATTTGGAGGGGGAGAGAGGAGGGAAGAAGAAATAAATAGAGAGTGAGAAGTGGAGAGAGAGAGGGAGTGACAAGGGAGAGATGGAGAGAGAGTGTGTATGTTTGGGGTCAAATAAAAAGACAAAGAAGGAGATATGGAGAGAAGGGGGGAGAGAAGGAGAGTGAAGGAGAGAGGGAAAACGAGATAAATGGAAAAGGTTTGTGAAGTTCACTTGCAACACATACAATGGGGCAAGTGTTGTTGACTACGCTATTTGTTCACAAAGCTTGATAGAAAGGATAGATAAAGTTAAGATTGGAGAGCATATGTGGGACTTAAAATTAGTGCATAACCCAATTTATATAAAGCTATCTTGCTTAGAAGAAAGACAACACAGGAAGAAAATCCAATGTTCTCGCCAGTCGATATCAAGGGGCAAAATACTTCCAACACAGGAAAATTGCACTATCTTCAAAACAATGTTGGAGAGATCAATTCAGAAGGGGAAGAGTGGTTCCCAAAGCCTCAATAGTCATGAGTTAACAAATATAATTCAGAGTGCACTTGAAAAGTGCAAAAGAGCAAAAAATAGGAAATCTAAATCAAATTGTTTTCCTGTAAATGCTTGGTTTGATGAGGAATGAAAAATGGCAAGAAAAACCTTGAAAACAGCAGGCGAGGAGAAGATGAATGTAAAGTTATATAAGCAGATTTTAAAAAAGAAAAAAGATGAATTCATGCAAACAAGGCGAGAACAGTTAATATATATAGGCAAGAATCACCTAAAGCGTTTTTGGCAGGAACTTCAACCAAGAAAGAAGCAAATTGAAAATAATATTACAACCAATCAATGGTTTGACTATACAAGACAATTCTATGAGAAAGAATCAGAGGAGGAGCCTCCTCCCAGGATCAACACAACTGCAAAGCTTTTCACATTATAGGGAGTAGAGACATGAATTAAGAAGTTGAAAATAAGAAAGGCAAAGGACTTGGTTGAACTTCAAGCAGAATATCTAAAGTAGGGAATGAATATTCTTGCACCGCACATCATGGAAATATTCAACAACGTCATTCGACAAGGATTCCCAAGAGATTGGACAACTAGTCTAACAATACCTCTTTTTAAAAGCGGAGACATAATAATCCTTCCAATTATAGAACCATTATGATCAATTATTTGTTTGCAAAGCTCTTCAACAACATGATGGAAAATAGAATCAGTATGTGGGTGGAAGTCAAAGAAAAGAGGGCAAAAGGGCAAGCAAGTTTTAGGCCGAATCATTCTACAATAGATCATGGTATCACATTGAGACACATTATTGAAAAGGTTTGGGAGGGCAAAGAAGAAGTATTTTGCTGCTTTGTTGACTTCAAAGAGGCATTTGACACGGTCCCTGGAGATAAGTCGTGGAGTAGAATGGAAGAACTTGAAATTCCTTTGCATTATAGAGTTGTTGTCCATAAGCTTTATGAAGAGGTGAAAGTCAAAATTAGAACTTGAGCAGGTATTTTAGAAAGCTTTAGAAGTGACATCGGACTCAAGCAAGGCTGCCCTTTATCCACTACTCTTTTTGGTTTATATATTGATAAATTGGAAGAATGGCTAAATCTGCAAAGTGGGGATGGTGTTTTGTTGGGGGAGTTTGTGATAAAGCTTCTTTTATATGCTGATGACCTTGTATTGATTGCTAAATCGGCCGAGGGATTGAAGATGCAACTTTATGCCCTTGAACATTTTTGTGAAGTAGTGGGGATGTAAGTCAATATCAACAAGACCAAAATAATGATTTTCTCAAATAAAAAGAAGCAGAGCCAACATACGTTCTTCTTTGAAAGCAACATTCTGAAGAAGTAAATGAATACAAGTACCTCAGGATTGATTTCAACAACAAGCTTAATTGGGAACGCTGCAGAAAGAAAAGAATTTTAGGAGGGTGGAAAGCATTATATGTTCTTCAAAACAGATATAGAGAGACATAGTTATGGGATTGGAAAACGATTAAAGTGCTTTTGGGCTCCTAGTTTGTCCAGTTATATTATATGGGTGTGAATTGTGGGCTAGCAGCATCCCTGTCTCAAAATGGAAGCAAATTGAGAAAATCCAAAAACGTTTGATCATGAGCAAGTTTAAAATAAAAAAGTTCGGTTTCTTATGAGATAATGTTGAGTGAAACAAGAGCAACTTCCATTAAAGCAATTGTTATGGTGCGTCTCATAAGGGATCTTTAAAGAATGTGCAAATGGGAGAAGGTAGATGGCCTAAAGTTATCTTCAATGAAGGAATGAGCGAAAGAAAGAAATCATGGATGAGACAAAACAACAAATGGATGCAAAAATGGAATATTTACCTCAATGCATGTCCCACAAATAGCACAGATTTAAAGAGTTATGTTATGGAAGAATTTTGTAAGCATATACGAGGAAAAGAGTTGGTTAGAAAGAAGACGTACTATGTTCAAGAATTCAACCCTATGTGTGATCTTCAACAAAATAGAGTACATTGGAGCTACCATTCCATGGCAAGCAAATATTCTTATTGCTCAATTAAGAACTAACTCGCATCACTAACTCGCATCAGCGACGATGCAAAACAGGTTGGTGGAAAAGACCTAAAGAAGCTTGGGAAGAGCGGGTGTATACTTTTTACACTTCTGAGGCAGTGGAATCGGAAAAACATTTCATTTTGGAATGTGATGCTTTCAGAGACATCAAAGACAGTTACAACAATATGTTAACATCGGTTCCTTGATGTTGTCTTTTCAATGAGAAGACCGTTACAAGATCGAGTCAGTTCATCATTAATTTAAATAATAAAAAAATTAAATTGCAAAAGCCAAAAAACAAAAAAACTAATAATCCCACAAACTATATATAATCTAATTAACGTTAAAATTTCATTCCTTTATAATCCTAGCTCCAATATACTCTCCATATTCTACTCTCCATATTCTATGCATTGAAGTAGAGGTCTACGGGACAAAGATTTTGTCCACGTCACTGTCTCTCCTCTCATTTAGTCCACGTTGTCGTGGCCATAGTATCATTAAACTTATACCCTGATCCCTCCGAATCATTCCCTGCATTGAAGTAGGGCGATTCCTATTTCCAACTCCACTGCAATATAAATGCAGTCTGACATGCAAGGGGAATAGGGGTTGCTTTGCATTTATATTTCTCTCAAAGTTGACTTTGGCATGTTAGCAGCAAGGCAACCCCTATTCCCCTTGCATGTCAGAAGCATTTATATTGCAGTGGAGTTGGAAATAGGATTTGCCTTGAAGTAGAGGTCCATGGGACAAAGATTTTGTCCACGTCACTGTCTCTCCTCTCATTTATTCCCCACGTTGTCGTGGCCATCGTATCATTAAACTCTTATCCTGATCCCTCCCAATCTCGATTCTCAGCACAAAACAAAAAAGTGAGGAGGGTTTGTTTTCCAAGTGCACGCATAACAGCGGCGGTGCTTCAAATGCAAATGTGAGGCCAGGCGAAAAAGAAAATTACTTACTCACAGGGTTAGTATATGAAATAACTTACTCGTTTTCAATGAAACAATTTGCTCACAGTGACCATGATATGAGAGCAGCCACTAGTTAAAGAAGAAAATCTGAGGTTTCGAACAACTTATCTTTACCCTGTAAAAACAAACCAAAACACACTCTGTTACATCATACATCTTGCAGTGCATTGAATGTTTTCCGCTGGGTTGTGGGCTTTCCACTGGGAAATTTTAGAACATTGGAGAGTTGAAGTTTGTTTTATCGCCTGGATATAGGTTGCGAAGTGAAAGACTTGTCAAGAAGCATATAATGGAGGGTTTAACTTTGCAAATAATTGGACCTAGGGTTCGGGGTTTTAGAATTTTGAACAAGTTGCGAGTCACTCTAGCGCGTTTTCTTATTTGAGAAAACATGGTTGTTTCTAATCTCTGCCAAAGGAATAGTGCTCTTTTGTCCCAAAGTTATACAAATAATACCTACAGCTGGAATAGTATGTTGGAAACTGGTTATAGCCAATTCTATGGTAAATTTGCAATCTACACATGCAGCTATTCTCATTTCATTGTTTCTACAGATCAAAGCATCTGCATCGGCAACTTCTTGGCACTTTCCAAGTTTCCAGCTGCACAAAGGATGTACAGGTCTGATAAATGATAAATGGTTGAAGGCATTCTAAGAGTCGCGGGCAATTGTAACACTAATATTTGTTATGGACAGTAGGGTCCATCCATAAAAAATTGTAAACACACGTATGCAGGTTTCCAACTTTGATCTGGCAAGAATAGTCTACTGAGTATTTTTGTGCCTCACTTTTCTACAATGGCAACTTTTCCAGAGTTGGCTACTATTCACATTTCAATACGAAGTAAGACTAAGAAGGATCAATTAGCCTCTTGGGGTGTTTCTCCATTACTTTTGCATGAGTCTCCAAGAGCTTACAGACTAAAATATGACCTGATTAGATCAGATGATTGTTTCAGAAAAGACAGGCAAAGTCTGTCATTATCTCCTTTGGCAAAAAATAGGATTATTAAAGTTCGGGCCTTGCAGGAGTCAAGGACCTTTCAATCTTCTTTGTTGTTTTCATGTGATAGACAATGCCTCTGTTTTTCCTCGAGGATTTTAACTCATAGTAGAAGGCAGGAAGCTTGTGCAAAACGATACAGATTTCAAATCCAGTGTAAATATGAGCAGCAAAGCCATACAGAGAGTGAGGGCTTGGGTAAGTCATCCGTAACTGAGGAGAAGGATCAAAAAATTAATAATCATCCAAAGAAATTTCTCTCTTTCAGATTGCAAGAGAGAGTGGCAATGTTATTGCGCTATTTAAGGAAATGCTCACCCCTTGCCATTGTAGAAGCTGTCATAGCTTTTTTGCGGCAATATGCAAGGCAGGTGAAACTTTCAACTGCAGTCGGAACTGTACTGGGAATATGTTATTTGGCCGTTAAGCTCGCTGCAGTTCCCTCTCCAGTCATGGTACCTTATTCAGATTTTGTGAGAAGTCTGCAAGCCGGAACTGTAACAAGTGTCCTGTTTGAAGAAGGTTCTCATAAGATATTTTATAACATGCATCCTCAAACTGCAGATAAATGGCTTTCTAAAGAAAACATGGCAGATGATGCTCAATGTAACTTGACTGCAGTGAATGAGACCAGTAGTGATGAAGCTGACAGGGGACCGGAAACTCATTTAAAGGAAGATCACATAAGTGGCATCGGTATAAGTAAGAAGACATATCCAGCACTTCCAAATAAAAAAGAAAATGGTCCAAGTAACGCTCCTAAATGGCAATACTCTACGAGAAAAGTAAAACACGATGAAAGCTACCTATTAAGTCTTATGAGAGAACACGAAAGCACATACAGCTCTGCTCCCAAACCATTAGGTGCATCTTTAATGATTATTACGATCACAACACTTGTCACCCTTTGGATACCTCTAATCCCATTGTTTTGGTTAGTACGTCGCGTACTTTCCACTTACAGCAAATCTTCACAAAAATGGCAGTCAAGAAAGCAAGATGTGAGGTTTGAGGACGTTGCAGGTGTTGATGCTGCCAAGGCAGAGCTTATGGAGGTAAGTTAGGTCGCTTTTGTTGCCATACTTATTAATCAGTAACTATAATATTGCACTTTATTGGTCGATGGCCCATCTATCCCCAATAGATTCTTACTCTAATTCAATATTTGAACTTTCCATAACGATTTATAGATCTAGACCAGTTATTCCTTAATAGCATCACCCCGGGTAGCTGTTTCTCTTTATTGAAATGCTCAAAGGCCTCTAGTATAGGGGCAACGAGGAATAATATCACTCCAGGAGTGGATCTTATATATGAATGGACCTAGTGAACACGATGAAGTTGATTTGTTAGCTATGAGTTTACCAACAAAAATACTCAAATGAGTTATTGTAGGATTATATGTTATTAGAAGTAGATGTGAACGTTTCCTCTCATCCGGCCTACATAACTGCAAATGTTTCATAGGTTCAAAAATAAAAGAATACTTGATGCACATTAACCATGGTTTATTTTCATTTATTTCATTCTTTGTAGATGCTATAAATATTTATTCTTCCAACAATAGTATTTCTTGAACTTAAAATTCACAGCTCTTTATTTTCTATTCAGTCACAAGGATTCTTTCTTGTAGCATCATTCCTTCTGTAACTTGCAAATGCATAGTTTTTGAGAATTCAGATGTGAGATTTTAGAAGCGAGTATTGACATAGAGGTGGCAGATGACATTCATTATGAGATGCCTATTGGACAAATGAGAGCTTGTAGAATCTGGATCTTTTCCTCTAGATGCATTATCTGAGTGCCTGGGTAGGTTCGGGCCCTGGGGGACATCCAAGTATTCTGAGGAGTTACTTGGTTATGGAGCAATTGTAGGCAACGACATATCTAAATGGAATAAAATGTGGTTTGATTACCAAATTATTCGAAGTACAATTAATAGATAACATGTACACATGAATTACAAAAACTACTCATGCTACATTACAAAAATGTAAGAGTAGAGATGCGCTATATGCCAAGCCTTAGAAAGGGTTCTGCTGGAAAAAATCCTGTGTATCCAAATTCTAAAAGCTCAAGAGAGTTTACATGAGAACAATAGTTACAGAGAGAGAAAAATGCCTAAATTAAATGCCCTTAGACGCATAATTCTTGGTATTTTCGATCAAGAATATCACAATATGTGATGATACAAATGGGAGCTTGATTTGTGTATTTATACACAACTCAAGTGAGTCGCCCCTTAAAGAGGGTAATGGGTCCACAAAACAAGGTTACATACTACAAGAGTTTTATTGAGCCTGTGTATCAAGTTTAATTTGAGCTTAATCGTGCCTAGTAATACAATAAAAGAATAAAGAATATGGCCTTAGCCATAATTACAAGTAATAATGATATATGAGCCTTGGCCATATGTATAGATTACACTAATAATTCCAACAACCCCCTTTAGTTTGAATAGAGGCCATAGAGATGCCATGATAGCGCAACGTCTCCTCTAAATGGCAACTAAGGTGGACTTTGACGAAAATTTGGTAAAGATATCTACAAGCAAATCAGCTAAAGGAGCAAAGACAGGTGTAATATGTCTTAGAACATAAAGATGGTGGATATGGTGCATCCAATGCTGAACATGCTTAGATTTTTGATGATCCATAGGATTGTGAATAAGGTTGATGGGTCAGGCCCTCTTGAGGAAGACCCAAATGATCAAGAATCATTCTTGTTGAGACAAGATGCTTCCTATCAAAGAGAGCACTAGCCTACTTAGTGTCCGTAGAAGATAGAACCATAGTTGGTTGCTTCTTAGAACACAAAGACATTGGTATAGAAAAAAGAGTATATAATTAATCGGAGGTGGAATGGTGCCCATTAAGAGCATTGGCTCACTCTACACCCAAGAATCCTTGGAGATGAATAGGAGCTCATACTACATAGTGAATAGCCATATGAGTGGTGCCCTTAAAATAGCACAAATATGTTTGGCCACTTGCTAGTAATTCTCGTAAGGTTCTTACAGATGTTGAGAACACAAATTGAGATCAAAGGCAATATCTCAATGAGTATGAATAAGCTAGAGAAGATGTGGTGCCCCTTTTTCCGAATGTTGGCAATAGAAACCATCTCAGTAGCCTAGGTTACAAATTAAAACTAATTGCGGGCCATGAGGGGGTTAATTAATTAAAGTGACTGAGAAAAGAGAATATTATAAAGTCACTTTACTAAGAGAAAAGGTGACCCATGGTATTCGGAATCCGGATAGCCATCTCTATAAAGAAAAACAGGAGCTCATTCATGGGATATGATTGGATATTTAGTGAATTGTTTTACTGTGGGCTCTTGGAGCTTGGCATGAGGGTTTGTAACCCTGAGCATGGATCTTCTTTGGTGTTGCAGCGATAGACCCTAGTTGATCAAGGTTAGTTTTGGTGTTGTAATGATACATCCTAGCTAGTTAATTTGAGGAGCCATCTAGGTTCTTCATTTGTGCATATCAAGAGGAATTGATTTGCACAAGTTTGGAACAAACCCAGATTGGGAAATCTAAATTCAATGAGAGATCAAATTACTTCCAGCAACAAACCAGTTTGGTAGAGGCCAAGTGAGCTTAGGAAGTGACCAAATTATTCCTAGCTGTTGAGCATCAATCTCTGGACCAAGTTTACTCAGAAATCAATTTTACTTGTGTTAGCTGAAATAATCTGGAAGGCTAATGCTTATGATCGATTAATAAAGGAAAGGTTGAAGTAATGCCGGTAGTGAAGATCCTTACACAACAAAAGATGATCTGGGTATGGGAAACAAATTCTCTTGCCAACAATTAAATGTGATTGGATTTCATTAGGAGATTGTTTGAAGTCCAGGGAGCAATCTAATGCTATTTGTTAAGGCTGAGTCTGTAGCATGCAAATAACAGAGGTCGAATATTCATGACCGGATGTACTCATAATCGTTCACGCAAACTAGTGGATAAACGACCTTGCGGGTTGGCCACATTCAATCCCATGTCTAATTCACAAAATCAAGGAAGCAGGGAATCTAATCCTTGAGACAACGTGTTAGCAGTGTGTTGAGGTACATTTTAGTAGCATTGGGCAGAGCTCATTATGGAAGAATGTATCGTGCTATGTATTAACATAGAAGGATGGGTTATTGGTTGGAATGCCAAATCAAGATTCCTTGTAGCCGCTTAATTTATTTCTAAGGGTTGAATTAATCCTAGAGGGGCCAAATGGTTATCAGTTTCATGACGGGCCAAGTTCATGCTGTGGAGCTAAGTTCGTTGATAAATTAAGCCCAGTGGCATCTTTATTAATCAGCAAAATCAGTTTGCCATAGCAAAATGAAATATAACTTGTGTTAGCAGATAATAACCAGTGGAGGGTGAGTTCAACCATCCTGGGTGTCAGCAAATCCCAATGTGAGGTGAGAAGGAATAAGGACATTACATCTTCGCATGAATAGATGCCTGGCGTAGGAGTCACTCCCAGAGGTGATGGAGTGCTAAAGTTGAGTGGCTTCCTGGTGATTTGATGGAGGTTGAGGATCAATATTTACATGGAGGACGGAATGCTGAAGGGTTGAGTTGTTGAAAGGCCAATTTGTCATTACTGTAGCAAACTTTAGGCCAAGTCATTCCAACAACTCTAGATTATCTTGCAAACCAAACTAATTCCCTGAATGTCAACTGGACCAGCAGCTCTTATGGAGACAATACCAAGTTTCTTCAACTATATGTAATCCTTGATGTCTTCTTAATAAAATGGGAATGGTTTAAATCAGTACTCTCCATAATCTCTGTTATAGTTATTTGTACAAGGGTGCGACAAAACTGATTGCTTTCCATGTGTTTGACGAAATGTCCCTAAGGACATATTAAGGGGTATTAGCATATTTAGGAGCTAATTTGAAAAGAATAGCTTTAGTGTCCCAAGTATCAGTAAAAATCACCTAAAGGGGACATTACAGTGGTATCAGAGCTGTGCATCCTGCCAGCTTGAGGGGTTAACAATGAAGTTCAGATTGTTTGGGTGAGTGATTGACACTCTTTTCAAATCAGTCCATTAATATGTTGGTTGGTTTGTGGAGAAAGATGCTAGAGGAGAAACTCTTTAATGCAGTAGATAAACTTGGACAATTATCTCCATTAAAAAATGTCGTTCTTAGCTCGTTGGAAGAAGTGACAAAATGGTTTCAATAGTCACTTTCTTGGGTGAGCATAGGTTGTTGAGGCATAAAGATAAGGAGGTAAGGCTTGCTATCATTACTTGAGTAAAATTATAAGGGTTACAACTCCTGAGATTGCTTGAGGAGGATAAAGTGAGGGAGATCTTTCAATTAATTGTTGAAATTTTTGAAGGGTTAGGTGGCATCCGAAGTCCCTCATTTACTAAAAGGGCTAATATTTTAAAATTGATGGAAGAGGTAAGATCATGCGTTATCATGCTTGATTATGAATGTAATGATCTTATTTTACAAATGTTTCAACATTTCCTCAATGCTATCAGTGAAGACCATAACAAATCTATTCATGATTACACGAGAATCATTATGGTCACAATTATTAAAGAAAGTGATGATATTTCCTAGCTTATCATATCTTTGCTATTGGTTGTTCTGAAACAAAAACAGGTCACTTCAACAGCTGCATATAACTTGGTATAAAGTGTTTTCAAACAATGTGAAAGGAAGCTAAAACCTTACTTGTTTGATGAGGAGTTGGTGGAAGAAGCAGGGCTCAAATCAGAAAAGGGTGATCGGCTTTGTGTGGGAATTCAATCCTCTATAATGGACTTAACAGACGAGGATGATAGTTACACCACTTCATCGATCTCTTCTACAGGGATTTCAAATGATAGCCACCAAGAACATACTTGGGAAGAGAATAAAAAGGGCCTTTCAGCAATGAAGGAGAGAACTAGGGCACTAAAGGACACAATACTGTAGCAAGACAACATGCTTAAAGACTTGGGAGTTAGGAGTGCTAGGACATCTGCCAATTTTGTTAGTATTGGGGGACAATTAGAGTTGCTAGTGGGGTAGCAAGAAAGATCCATGTTTGAGATATGGAGCAACCCTCTTCAACAATACATAGACAGGGCTTGCAACACTGTATGTCCACATGAGCGATTTTTCAGCCCTTATATAAATGAAGAAATGACATGTAAGAGTGGGATGGATGGATGCTATGAGGAAGTAGGAGCCTAATCCTGTTGGATGGCGAATATATTGGGGTACAGGATTAGGAGACAAAGCTTTGGCATACTAATATCCCAATTGTAATCAGAGTAGCACAACATCAACATGGTGGAGATATGATGATGATTAGTGGGAAAGACATTCTCTGGGAGGTCATGGACTCCAGGGGTGTTATGGTTATGATTGACATATCCTATTTTAGGAACCCATCTCAGTTGGATTGGAGATAAATTATGAGTTGGTATCCCATTAAGTGGGTGATTTATGGGAAGACACTTATAGGCAGGTGTATAGCGCAGCAGGAACCGTTAGATATTTGGGATGATAAATTCCCTATTTGGCAATGGGATCCAGGTGGGTCATCGCAACATATGGGAGAACTTGATCACCCTATCTAGTAGTGGGATGTAGGTGGTGTTACCCACTACATGTGGGTAGTATGCATAGGAGAAAATTTTATCCTAGATGGTCCTCAACCTGTAGCCGACAACCAACAGCCCCTTGCAACCACCAAATAGCTCAATGTGCCACTATCTTCGCCACTTGAACCAGACATGTGGTCCCTCACCCATCTGTAATGATCGTATGTTTGAAGGTGGGCCTCCCAACCCCGAAGGTATGGCTTTTAATTGGTATAGTTAAGTAATTTTGCCTACTTATCATGGACACTTTTGGGCATGAATTGGTGGGGGGATTCGATAGAAAGAGTGGTTTAGGTCTGTACTCTTATCTCCTCTACCTGATTTGGTGGTTAGCCTTGGGTTCTAGTCCTGTGGGATCTCCTTCATTGACTATTAGCTTTAGGGCTGGCACAACATGGGAAATCCCAATTTTGGTTGCGTGGTCCTGCTTCCCTGCACCATAGACATCACTCCTCTCCACTCACTTTAACCCCATTTCATCACTTTTCCCACCTGGGTCCACATTCATACACTAGGTCCACAAAGGGTAGCCTCCCCCTCCCCTTTCTCCACGCCTTGCGTCGGGCCTAAAACGATGCCTCAGAGGTTGATGCAGCTAAAAAGAAAAGAAAAAACATAATTTGGCCACTCTCAACAAGAAATGTACCACAAAATGCAAAATATGGCCGGGACATACAAATTTAGCACGTGGGAAAAAGCCAAACATGAGCTCTACCCCTCATTCATGGACATCACATTGGTCCTTATGGGCCCTAGATGGGTCCCCTTCACATTAAGGAACCCATAATTGTCCCAACCCTTCGTGTGCAATGAGCTGCCCCACCTTAAGAGGGGTATACACTGCTATATCCTACACATCATGCTCTCATCACCTAGAAACCCGAGCAGTTATGAAGAAAAATCAATCAAAGGCAAAAGGCATATGAAGAAGGGTGGAAAAACAAAGGCCAGGTTAACTCATGTAGCGCCATTTTCTCCCTCCCACACTCATATACCCAAGTGTGGGCTTCCCTCATCATAGCTACCCTTGTACCATGTCATGTGGCTTGGAGCTTTCCCATGATCCCCACTATGTTCCATCACTATCACATGCCACCTACCCATTGAGGATGTACCATAGACATGTCACCCCCTTTAAAGGTTGAAACCACCTAATAGGGTCGTTGGTTAACCCCCTTATTGAGCTTGGAGACATGTACATGCCAAAGCCCATTATGGATAGGCATGCCACCATGAAATGGTCAATTGATTCCATGATTTGTAAGCTCTTTTACTTGATTACTCTAATGATTTGTTGTATTGGAGGGCAAGGGGACACATTGGATCTTATGCATGATTGCAGGTGGGTTTCCGTTTGGGAAAAATCCAAGAGCAGGTTCTCCTGTGAGCACCAGAGACCAGAGCTATTGCAAGCAGTGGCTGGTTTGGGATATGAATGCAGTAGCATGAGAGATGAACTCCCTGATAACAAATTTCTAGTTTGTGCTCATGTTAGATTGGAGTGGAAAAAGCTTCAGGGAAGTATGACCAGGAGTTTGTTAGTAGGTTGACTAGTGGTGCATGGCAGTTATTATCATTACAGATTTGCTGGCCAGTTGATTGAGTTTATGCATTTTTGTAACGATTCCATGGGAGTATTGGGCTACATCATATGATAGCCAACATAATGATGTTCAAACATCATCAGACCAAGGGAGCCACAAGCAATGTAGCACGGGAAAATTATCTTAAGGTTGCTCCAACTTTGTTGAAAGGGACATGGAAGGGCGGCTAATGGAGATTGAGCCAACACAGATAAAGCATCTAGAGCAGGATGATTCATGGGGAGATTACTAGGTAGCAAGCAGGACTTGGAATTATCTTGTTAGCAATTGGCATTTCAGGTGCAGGAGATCTTTTTCAATGATTTCATCTCTTGAATGTAACCTCAGGAGAGTCATGCAACAACAAATGGGTCAACACGATCTGATAATTGGTGGCAAAACAGAAGAAATTGTGGTCCACATTGATGCTTTAGGTGTCAAGGAACATGATAAAATCCCTCTCCAGATTGGAATAGATGGAGCATGTGATAACACGCAATAGCAAGTCCCATGGATGGTAATCCACATTGATGCTTTAGGTGTCAAGGAACATGATAAAAGCCCTCTCCAGATTGGAATAGATGGAGCATGTGATAACACGCAATAGCAAGTCCCATGGATGGTAATATGGCTAGTACCTTGTGCCCCCAAGACTTCACACTTGCCAATAGTTCATTATGGAGTGACGTGCTATGGCTTTTCATAGGAGGTCTTCCAGTTGCAGCTGAAGTCACGAAGCATCCATGTCTAATTCTTCTTGAAGGATGCACAAAGTACGCTAGAGGAGGCAATCATGAGGAACTATGCTCTTCAATTATCAGGGATTTTATTGGAACACAACGTACATCTTTGTGAGGGTGACAGTGATGTGGAGTTTAGCAACACCAAGATTATACAATAGATATGCGCTGAAGCCTTCCACATACTTGTTTGGGATCTTGGTATTGGTGTTGGGATTGCTTGGGGACAAGCAATTTTAGAAAGGGAGGACTGTAATGTCCCTTCTTTCAGATGTTGACGATAGAAATCATCTTAGTAGCCTAGGCTACAAGTTAAAACTAATTGCAAGTGATGAGGGAGTTAATTGATTAAAAGTGATTGAGAAAAGAGAATATTATAAAGTCACTTTACGAAGAGAAAAGATGACCCATGGTATTAAGATAACCATCTCTATAAAGAAAAGCGGGAGCTCATTCATGGGAGATGATTTATACAGTAGATATGCGCTGAAGCCTTCTACATACTCATTTGGGATCTTGGTATTGCATTGAAGCCTTCCGCATACTCGTTTGGGATCTTGGTATTAGTGTTGGGATTGCTTGGGGACAAGCAATTTCAGGAAGGGAGGACTGTAATGTCCCTTTTTTCGGATGTTGACTATAGAAACTATCTTAGTAGCCTAGGCTACAAATTAAAACTAATTGCGAGAGATGAGGGAGTTAATTGATTAAAAGTGACTGAGAAAAGAGAATATTATAAAGTCACTTTACTAAGAGAAAAGATGACCCATGGTATTTGGATAGCCATCTCTATAAAGAAAAGAGGGAACTCATTCATGGGAGATGGTTGCAGCTTGGCATGAGGGTTTGTAACCCTGAGCATGGATCTTCTTCGGTGTTGCGGTGATAGACCCTAGTTGATCAAAGCTAGTTTCGTTGTTGCAATGATACACCCTAGCTAGTTATTTGGAGGAGTCATCCAGGTTCTTCATTTGTGCATATTGAGAAGAATTGATTTGTAGGAGTTTGGAACAAACCCAGATTGGGAAATCTAAATACAACGAGAGATCAAATTCCTTCCATCAATGAATCAGTTTGGTAGAGACCGAGTGAACTTAGGAAGGGACCAAATTATTTTTGGTTGTTGAGCATCAATCCCTAGGTTGAGTTGACTCAAAATTCAATTTTACTTGCAGTAGTTGAAATAATCTGGAAGGCTAATGCTTGTGATCGATCAATAAAGGAAAGGTCGAAGCAATGCCGCCAGTGAAGATCCTTACGCAACAAAAGACGATTTGTGTGTGGGAAACAAATTCTCTTCCTAGTAATTAAATGTGATCGGGTTTGATTAGAAGACTGTTCAAAGTCCAAGGAGTAGTCTGATGTTATTTGTTAAGGCCAAATTTGTAGCATGCAAATAACAAAGGTCGAATATTCATGACCAAACATACTCATAATCATTCGCACAAGCTAGTGGATAAACAACCTTGTGGGTTGGCCACATTCAAACTCAAGTCTTATTCACAAAATAGAGGAATCCGACAATCCAATCCCTGAACCAACATGGTAGTAGTTAGTCAAGGTACATTTCAGTGGCATCGGGCCGAGCTCATTATGGAAGGATGTATCGTACTAAGCATTAACGCAAAAGGATGGGTTACTAGTCGAAATGCCAAATCAAGATTCGTTGTAGTCGCTTAATTTGTTGGTAAGGGTTGAATTAATCCTGAAGGGGCCATATTCTTGGAGGGGCCGAATGTTTATCAGTCTCATGATGAATTGAATTAATACCGTGGAGTTGAGTTCGTTGATAAATTGAGCCTGGTGGCATCTTTATTAATCAACAAAATCGGTTTGCCACAACAGAACGAAATATAACATGTGTCAGTTGTGGAGGGCGAGTTCAACTGTCTTGGATGTCAGAAAATCCTAACGCGGGATTTAGAAGAAACAAGGACATTACATCTTTGCATGAGTAGATGCTTGGTGTAGGAGTCACTCCCAGAGGTGATGGAGTGCTAAAGTCGAGTAACTTCCTAGTGATTTGATGGAGGTTGAGGATCAATATTTACATGGAGGACGAAGTGTTGAAGGGCTGAGTCATTGAAAGGCCAATTTTCCATTACTGTAGCAAACTCCAGGCCAAGTCATTCTAGTAGATCTAGATTATCTTGCAAGACATACTAATTCCTTGAATGTCAACTAGACCAACAACTTTTGTGGAGACAATACCAGGCTTCTTCAACTATATGTAATCCTTGATGTCTTCTTAATAAAATGGGAGTTGTTTAAATCAACACTTTCCATGCTTATTTATCTTTGTTATAGTTATTTGTACAAGGGTGCGACAAAATTGATTGCTTGCCATGTGTTTGACAAAATGTCCCTAAGGACATATTAAGGGTTATTAGCATATTTAGGAGCTAATTTGAAAAGAACAACTATAGTGTCCCAACTATCAATAAAAATCACCTAAAGGGGACATTACAGAAGAACACCCACTAAAGAGTGATAAATAGTAGCATCAAATAAAGGAGTGGGACAATCTTCTCGAAACTTCATCTTAGTGGCAAGAGAGGTGCGAACTAGCTTACAATCATTTATCTTGAAGCGTTGCAGCGAATCCAAGACCTATTGAGGTTGAAAACTAGAGATCTCGAGGTAGATTT
>APFE031183508.1:61192-81109 GCA_000404065.3 Pinus taeda
TCAATGGATAAGACTTCCCTCCTTGGGTTGGCACTCGAAGTCCACCGAAGCAAGGGGTGAGAAACTCACTTGAGAATCTTGAGTGCAGACTCAACTAAATAGCTCAAGCGTGCTAGGTGCAAGTAATTGTCAAATGTCCAAAATGTTGGAAAATGTAACTAGGTTTGGTCTTCATTAAAAGTAATTGAGTCATCTTATAATATACTTGTCAAAAGAATAAAGAAAAGAGTTATTATTATTATTATTATGACTTATTAAAGCATGGGTTTCATGGTTGGGTCATCATGTTTTAGGTCAAAGTCCCCATTGAGGACTTCTAGGATTTATTCTGAGTCAATAGAATCATTGTAATTTTAAAGAGACCCTGGGCTTTTGAATCATGTAAAAAGGTTAAGTATTGAGTCAAATATGAATTATGTTGCCTCCACACCAAGTCGGCCTTAAAGAGGGCTATTCGACCTCATCAAAGGACTATAAATGAAGCAATTCGAATTCCATTTGAAGTACTCACACTCAACAAGCAAGTTCGATATCTCTTGAAGCTGGAAAAAGCATGAAATAGAAGGAGGAGGAAAAGGAAGTGCGAGTTTGGTCTAGGAGAAGGAAAAGAGGGAAATCGAAATTTTGGTGCTTCTATCTCTTTCTCGTGCCCTGGTTTGGAAGATCGAAGTTCTCTTGTTGATGCGGCAGCCAATTGTCGTATGTTGTTGCTGCCAGATCAAAGTGTAGGTCAAAGTTGCTGGGTGCTGCTGCCTCAGGAAGTTGTATTGGGCCAAGATCGAAGCTCCTATGTGAAGATCGAAGTCTCCAAGGCAAGCTAAGTTGCTGGGTCAAAGAAAGTGCTGCTACTGCTGCCAGGTCGAGTAGGATCACCTGCCAGAGAAGAGGAAGGCTAACTTGGTGTGGAGGAAAGTTTGTGTCAAGGTCTAGAGCTTGGGAATATCTCCAGAAAACTATTGAAGGAAGAATTATTGACTGGGTTTTCCCCTAAAGAGGGGTTTTGCCCTGGCTGTGAGCCTATATCTAGTGTCCATTGTTTTATGTGCTTTTGCTTTGGTAATTGCTTGATGAACTAAAATAAAGAAGATATAAAGAAACCTAATACGAAGTCAAGAACATCACAAGTAATTATCAAGTATAAGAAAATCTTTCTGCCTTTTTGGTTTTCTAACACAAAAAGCCCCTATAGCTGCCTTCATCCTTCTATTTATAATTTCTCTTTGCCTCCTCATGTGGATCCCCCTTCACCTAGCGATTTGACCTCCCTCCTTAGGCGATTCAAATTTCTCTCCCAAGTGGTGTGTATTTCATGAGGGGTGGCCCCCACCTTCCACTAGCTACATAATTTCAGCTTCCCATAATAGTCAAAAATGCAAAATTGTGAGGCCCCCCCTTATTTTTAAACCAAAAATTATTTTAGGAAGGGACATTACAATCTATCTTTGTATTTTTCTATACTTCCATCAACAAAATGTTTGATTTTGTAAATCCATTTTGAGGTGACAATTGATTTGTCACTTGGCCTAGGAACGATTTCCCAGACTCCATTCTTCATGATGGATTGATATTCTTCTTGCATTGCCTTCTTCTATTCTTCTTGATGAGCAACTTCTTCGAATGTAGTTGGTTCAACTTCTATTAATTTTGTCATATATGCTGCATATCCTGAATATCTCTTTGGTCTCTCTCTTTCTCTAAATGTTCCTTTAGTAGCTCCATGTCCTTCAGCATCTTCAAGAGTAGCTTTTAACCAATTTGGTCTCTTCCTTGTTTTGGGTATGATCACAGGTTGAATAGGCTCACTTGGTCCTTCTTCTTCTTCTTCTTCTTGGTTTGTAGTTGTCTTATCATGATGATCTTCTTCTTCAAATAGTGGTATATCTTCATCATCAGAATCAATTGGAATCTCCTTGGATCTTTTGTAGGCATGATTTTCATCGAATATAACATCCCTGTTTACTTCAATTTGTCTTCCTTCTTTGATGTAGATTCTATATGCTTTTGAAGAAATACAGTAGCAAGATCCCTTTTATGCTTGTAGAATCTAATTTATTTCGCTTGTCCTTTGGAACATGGATGTATGTGGGACACCCAAAGATTCAGAGATGGTCCACACATGACTTCTTCCCTGTGAATGCTTCTTCAGGTGTCATATTCTCAAGGATTCTATGGGGACTTCTATTTTATATATATACTGCTGCCATTGCTCCTTTGTCCCATAGAAAATTTGGTAGATCTTGATAAAATATCATGGTTTGTATACATTCTTCAATTGTTCTATTTTTCCTTTTTGCAACTCCATTATGTTCAGGATTGTAGGGAACAATGAGTTCCCTCTTAATACCTGCTTCTTTACAATATGCAATTAGTTCTTTTGAAGTGTATTCCCCACGATTGTCGGATCTCAAAGTTTTTATCTTTCTTTCGGTTAAGGTCTCCACTTAAGATCTAAGCCCCTTAAACTTTTCAAATACTTTGTCCTTTGTCTTGAGAAGGTAGAGCCATGCCTTTTTAGAGTGACCATCAATGAAGGTCACATGATAAAGATGGCCTCTAGGAGATCTGTTAGACATAGGCCCACACACATTGGAATGAATGAGGTCTAATATTTCCTTAGACCTTGTATCACTGCTTGTAAAAGGCTTCCTTGTATTCTTTCCCAAAGCACATCCCTTACATACTCCTTCACGATCTTCCTTGATGTTGGGGATTCCATTTACCATTTGATTAAGAGGGAATGATCTTGTAATGTATATACCCATATCTTCTATGCCATAGAGGATTGATCTCCATGTGAACTAGGGCTTAAGGAGATGGTGTTATAACTCTATATATCCTTCCTTCACAAACTCCAATAACTTTTGCCTTGCAATTCATGAAACTTTTCCCCAAACCAATACTTTACCATCTACAAAGGCAACCCTATCTCCTTTATCTTCTTGTTAAACTCACATGGAATGCAAACAGCTATATGAAAGATAAGTATTAGATTGCCTTTGCTATTCACAAGATGTTCATTTATAATACATTGTACATGACTGTTGGATTCATCTTCCAACGTCCCTTGGACTTTGGTGGCTGTTCACATTCCACACCAACCCATAGAGGATTTGGTGTCCAACATTCCCCCCTTAATCTGAAGGGGAATGTACGAGTCCAAGAAGAGAGCTGTAATACAGAATGTGCAAAAAATGCATGGTAGCACTAGGCTGAATGTGCTCTCTGAAATGTTGGTAAAAGGGGGTGGTTTAAGGATGACCACCAACACAGGAATGCTTAGTGTAGTTCCTAGAACTCTCCCAAGTCTGGCAAGAAGCTAAGGTCTTCTGCTATAGGAAGTGCTCCTGATGTTTTGAAGAGGGAAACCTTCATCCTTGAAAGGGAGGTCTCACCCCACATAAAAAGGGAGAATCTCAACCTGAAAAGGGAGGTCTCAACCTATGATGGTTTAAGGATGACCACCAACTCTGGAATGCTTAATGCAATTCCTGAAACTCTTCCAAAACTGGCAAGAAGCTGAAGTTTTCTGCTAGAGGAAGTGTCCCCAATTCTTTGGAGAGGCATCACCAACTAAAGGCATGCTTAGGGGCATCTTTGTCTCTAGCTACAACTCTAAATCTGGCATGGCAGGTTGTGGCTCAGTGTCGCTTGATGTGGCTTTGAAGCTTGTAGATGACCATCACTTCCCCCCCTGTCAGATACAAGGTGAGAAGATGAAGAGATCTCAACTGCAAGACTTTTCAATATTCGAGAACTAATCCTGTTGTATGAGCGGAATATCTTCTTGGTTGTTGAAGCCCATTGTCAAGAAGCGATCCATCCAAGATGAATCTTTGTTCTTGCAGAAGGTTTGTTTTTGAAGCATCTGTTTGAAGAATCACTGGTTTTATGACAGTGCTTACATGGATGAAGATAAAAGCAATGATCTTTCACATGGCCAACTTAGTCACAATGTTGGCATTTAACAATATGTTGTTGTTATTGTGGAATAGGAGCAGAATCTGGAACAGTTGAAGGTGAATTGTCATGAAGGAATCCAACACTCTGAAACTGAATGGGCTTGGAGTAATCTGGAATATGAAAGGACACCTCCTTATCATATTCAAGACTTGTTCTGTGCTTGTTGTGGACAAGCTCTTCCCAAGGTTTGATGACCGACTTGGGAAGTCTAGGCTCAATTTCTGCATCTGTACGTACAACTGCTCCTGAGAGTGGCTCAATGATCTCATCAATTTCTGGTTGTTGATGGGAGTGTGTCTCAAACAAAGAATTGTCTTGAACAAAGACAAGTTCAGAATCATGACTATACTTTTGTAACTCCTCTTGCTGTAGCTGTGATTCAAGCTGCAAGAAATCAATCTGTTCTTGTGCATATTGTAGACAGGTTTGAATTTCAAAGAGAGAGCCTTTGTTGATTTCAACTGTGTTTTCCATAGTAGAAAGTATCATATTGTTTAGTAACTCTATTACTCCAACAATTGGAGTCATTTTTCACACAATTCAAGCTCAACAATAAAACAAGTTGCAGAATATACAAAGTGGCTAGTAAATGCGCAAATATTGAGTGATCTTTGTTGTTCCTATCTGCTAATTTTTTGGAACTAGTATGTAGCTGAGAGCATAGTAAAATGGCAAGTAAATGCAACAATATTCATTTACTTTCTACCAATAGCTATTAGGTACATATTATATTTGAACCTTTGACATCCCTGTACGGTCTTTGCAGTCTTTTGACACTGTAATGGCGCTTAGAAAAGCAACTGCATCCTCAATTCCATTTTGTATGCAGACAAAATGTTGTGCTGAGTATAAATTCAGACAAAACTGATGAAGTGGAGCTTCAATAGTACTTAGAGACAAGTCTCAATAAAATCGACAAAAAACAGGTCGATATTTTTCTATTTACTAGACTGTGTATGCAGAGAGCGGATTTGTATGAGAGGGACCCCACAGAGCTTCAGAGAACCACGAATACCAACACTATTAGAGTTGAGAGGGAGCAACGCTATCATTGCGCCACTCTAAATCATGATCAGTGTAGTTCCTTTGAAGTGGGGGCCGAAGGCATGCGAGCATCATATGGCGTTCTTACCCTTCTCCCGCAGACCTTGAGTCTGCATGGGACAAAACTTTTCTATAATGGAAGTGAAAGTGGTGATGATCGTGATTCTCCCCTGCTTCAAATTCACACTCTCTCCTACTTATCATCATGCTCCTATCTGTGTACTCATGCTCATTTAATATTTCAAGAGAACGCATGATGCAACTTAAACGAGGAAAGTGGTTCCTCCAAGCAAGGCGACTCCAAATATAGCCATCGTCTCCAAACTGACGAAAGAGACAACCCTGCTGCTAGCGCTTTATGGCGAAGCGTTGACTGAGCCTTGAAATGAGGGGCCAAATGCTGGAGTTTGAGCTGTGGAAGAGGTGGCTGAGATTGGTGGGGTGGCGACTTTAGACGAAGAAGCCACAGGAGGAGACAATTGGGGCGATTGCTGTAGGAGGAGAAGCAAGTTTCAGATTAGCACATTAAAATGCTTAGCAGGTCGAACCATACAGACAGGCGATGGATGAAACCGTCAGAGACACGATCCAAACCTTTGAGGCAATGAAACGGTTGTTCTCAACCACGTGCAGAGGAGGAAATGTAACAATTGTCCTCAACCACGTGCAGAGGAGGGTGATCAATTCGCTCGAGGTGGGCACTAATCAACAATCGCTCGAGGTATGGAGGCCGAAGGCACAGTCGGCTTGGACAATTCGACTTTCTACGACCTTGTGGAAGCGGCGTCGGAGGTGGTATAACGTAGGGTGGTATAGTGGATGGTTCTGTAATTGCACCAAATATCTCAAAATTTCAATGTACTTGGATGTGCATAAAAAACATACAGCCATAATGGCCTTCAAGCACTTCCTTTTACCTTCATCTAAACACTTCACGACTTTTACGCTCATGTTATAACTACAAAACAACATTACTCATCCATCCTGTACCATTATAAGCCAAAGTGCTTCTGAAATCCAAGGCTCGGGGCACCGAAAGCATAATCTTTAAATCTTTAGCCTAAACCGTCCCTCACATTCAATATACATTCTTCATTTCCAAGGCACACATTATTATTTATATATATACTCTAAGCTTCTCATCCTCAACATCTAAAATAAAATTCACTATTTAGAGCCACAACTGACGAATTTTCACTTATCGAAGCTGGCATTTACAGTGCTGACACAAAACTCACAAAATAAAGTAACTGCGCTGCATTCACGCAAAACCTCCAGGCAACGTCTCTAAGTAGCAATACTGAGAGAGGTGTTAACCAAAGGCAGTGTGGATAGGTGGTTTGGTGGTATGCGGAGAGCAAAGAGCAGAGGACGGAGAGCAAAGAGCGAAAGATGCAACAACCGGAGCAGAGATATAATGCACAATATGTAGTTATATATGGTACAAAGAAATTGGTGTGGTATTGTAACATATACCATCCATAATGGACATAACGCAATACGAAACCAGTGGTATTAATTGTGTGCATACACAACGTTCAACACTACGTTTCACAACCTAATATCAATAAACGTATGGGCAATATTACAAGGCATACCAACTGCAATAACATACCAAATGGCGTGCAATTTTGGTTTCAATGCACAACGTTCAACCTCCAATACAACACCTCCAGCATAACACCTCTGACACACATAATTTGACGCACTTCAATGCTCCAGGCATAAGGTGTCAGTTCTGCAAAATAGGGAAAATATAGGCAGAATAGGCAGAAGGGAGTTACAAAGACAGAGAAGCCAAAAATGGAGCTGGAATTTATGAAATGTAGAACAAGTGGCTCAAATATGAGCAGGACAGGATATCACCTGCTTTGATACCATGTTAAACTCACATAGAATGCAAACAACTTTATGAAAGATAAGCATTAGATTGCCTTTGCTATTCACAAGATGTTCATTTATAATACATTGTACATGACTGTTGGATTCATCTTCCAACGTCTCTTGGACTCTGGTGGCTATTCACATTCCACACCAACCCATAGAGGATTAGGTGTCCAACACTTCTAAACAAGAAATTGAAAGTAAATTCTTTTTCAAACCTAGAACATAGAGTATATTGTTGAGGTGTAGCTTTGCTCCATTTTCCAACGTCAATGATGTAGATCCAAGGCCCTTGACTGCATAACTGTTGTTGTCTCCTAGCTCCATTGCTTAAGATGATGGTCCCTTTGATAGAGTATGAAGTTGTCCACTTTCTCCCGTCATATGTCTTGATGCTCCATTATCAATGATCCATGCATTGTCATCATCAAGAGTACTTGTAATTGTAACCAAGAATTCTTCACTCTTGACCTTTCTAGATGAGTTGTAGATGATCCTTCCAATCCAACTTCCTGCAATTCTTATGATATTGAATCCCATCTTCAAGTAACTTGCCATAGAGGGAGTAACCTTTTCGTCCAAGCCAACAAAGTGATCTTCAATCTTCTTTGACCTTAGCTTTGATACGATGTTGAGAAATCAATATTAGTAGGATTTAGGGTTTGATTCCTCTTTCTTGATAATTACTTGTGAATTATGTTGGCCTCTTTTATTTCTTAATTAGTTTATTTTTCATCAAGCAATTACCAAATTATATTTGTATGAAGATCACAAGAACAAGAGACACAAGATGTAGGCGCACAGCCAGGGCAAAACCCCTCAAAGGGGAAAACGCAGTCAAGAACTCTTCCTTCAGTAGATTCAATTCAAGATGAGACACTTCCAGACTTCTTAGACCTTGACAAAGACCTCCTCCAACCACCAAGTCAGCCCTTCCGTGTAATAGATGATATTCACAAAATACTCCAAGTGAGAGCTCCCCAACAACAATTTTAGTTCAAAATTTCGGCACCCCAGCAGCAGAACTTTGACCCTAGTAGCAAAATTTCAAACTTGCAATAAACCCAGATTTTTGGCCCCAACAACTGCCTAGAAGCTTCGCACGTGTGAGAGATAGATAGCCTAGAAACTTTGATTTAGGTTTTCCGAGCAACTTTGTCCTCTTCCAGCTACTGTGCACTCTTTTTCTGCCTCTCTTGCTTGAAGATTGAACTTGTTGAGTGAATGTGACAAATAGGTCAAATTGCCTCTCCTTATATAGCATTTCTACTGGGTCGAATTGCCCTCATGTAGGCCGACTTCTTGGGGACAAGGCCGACTTGGTGTGGAGGAGACAAATAACCTTTTTGACTCTAAATTAATTCTTTTTACATGATACAAAAGACCAAGAAGGGTCTAATAAAAATGACAATGACTCTAATGACTCAAGACAAAACCTAAAAGTCTTCAATGGAGGCTTTGACCTAGAAAGCATTGACCCAAGTATGAAACATGTTGACCACTCCGCATCAACTACCCTATAACAGTGTACATTTTTGCAAGCAGATTCTATCATGCTCAGGTAGTGAAAATTATCTAGATTATATCATCGTCTTTGATGATCTTTTTGTAAAAGTTGTCAACCTATTCTGCAAGTTTATAATGTAAATGATCCTAGTAAGACCATCTATACATTTAACAAACTAGGTAATCCTACCTTTTTGGTGATGATTTCTATTCTAGGGGGTTTTTTGTCTCACCGATTCATGTGTGTTTCTAAACACGGATGATCGACAAAGATTTTCCCTTCAACTTCATCCCAAAGCTAGGGTGGATTTTGTCGTCAAGATTTTAGGTAAGTCTTAGTGTTTTAGTCGAGTCTTCAGTAAATGTAATTTGGGAATAATTTAAGCTAATTGGCTAAATTGTTTTATTGTAAATTACTTGGTCTACTAGATCATATTTGAGTCGCAAAATTGGGTAAATGATTAAGGGTCTATAACGAACGGGTGTTCCCTCTTCATGTATTAAATTGTAATATCTTGATGTAAAAAATATTTTAGTGCATGGTCCCTCATATTTAGACACCATGGCTAATTTTATTTTATTTTTTTTATTTTATTTTATTTTATTTATTTATTTATTTTTTTTTTTTTATTTTTATTCTTCCCTGGAAAAATCCGTAACTTTTCATTATGTTGGAAAAATTACATATTGTAGATGCTTATCGCATATGCTGTTTGTCGCTGTGGACTATGATCATATGAAAATCTATGAGTAACTATAACCAGATACACCTCGCAGGGCGATCTGCTATATTCTGCTGTGTATACTATTAATTGTATTATACTTGGTTTATGTCTGTACATAAGCCACGCAGGGCCCTCATACTTAGTTCAATAATTTTCAAAAATAATATTATGTATTGTTCAGATATTAACAAAACCCAAAAATAGCTTGGTCAGTGACCAGGTTCCCTCTGAGTAACTATAACCAGATACACCTCGCAGGGCGATCTGCTATATTCTGCTGTGTATACTATCAATTGTATTATACTTGGTTTATGTCTGTACATAAGCCACGCAGGGCCCTCATACTTAGTTCAATAATTTTCAAAAATAATATTATGTATTGTTCAGATATTAACAAAACCCAAAAATAGCTTGGTCAGTGACCAGGTTCCCTCTGATATATTGGATCTATATATGGCCGGTGGTAATACTGGTATTCATTTGTCCCTCGCTGCTCAGTAATCTCCCATTCGCCTTTGGGCATTAATGCGGCCTCCTTGGATAATTTGTCAGCATGGCTGTTATGCTCCCTGTAGATATGAGAGCAAGAGATATTGTTAAATGCTACTTTGAAAATATTTACTTCATTTAGTATGTTGCTGAGTGTGTGAATGTGACAATCAGAAATGCCATTGAATCAATTGATAATAATCTTTGAGTCCCCGAAAATGTTTATGTTGGTGCACTGATGTCCCAAAGTGAAATGCAGTAAGTGGCGCAATGTAATGAGTTCAACATAATTATTTGTTCCAACACCCAAACCCATCTTGACTTTATAGAGATGCTGTTCGTTGATATACAAAATGAAACCTCCACCGCATCCATGTTGGTTTGCAGCCTTGTCGAAGAAAGCCCAGGGTGTGTTTTTATCAATGCACAGAGGTGGATGTGGTCGACGCTCTTTGGTAGGCGGGGGATCTAGCAGTTCCCTGAATGCAGATATTATCCCAGCCTCAATCTGTGGCCAATGCGCAGGTCTGTTGTCGAAAATGTGACAGTTGCGGGCTTTCCAAATGTGCCAATTGACAAGTACTGGAAGGTTTATGAGCGTGGTACCCTTGTGCCTATTTGACCATACATCCCAAGCGCTGTTCAGGTCATCTCCTTCCCAATGCCCATTATATTGGATCGAAGTGGATAATGAGTTCCACAGAGCTAGTATAACACTACAACGTAGAAAGAGATGATCTGTGGATTTAGATGCACATTTACACAGTATGCACCAGGTGGGCCCTTGAAAAGCTCTGTGTGTGAGTTGTTCCCCGGTAGGCACCTTGTTTCTCAGAATACACCAGAAAAATAATTTGGTTCTCGGCGGGGCCATGAGTTTCCATAAGCTTCTCCACCAAAATGAAATAGTGTTTGGTTTCTTTTGTATATTTAAAGAGATGTATCCTACTTTTGGAGTATATTTGCCATTTTCGGCCTGGCTCCATACTAATTAATCTGGTCCCTCTTTGATTCTGAGATGGGATTCAGCTAACGCTGTTGTGAACTCCTGCCACTCCTGGTGCCATATATGTGGTAGATTTATTTGGTGAGCTGATTTCCATGCCTGTGCAAAAATCCCTGTGTTCTGCTGATCAGCAATTTGTGAGAACACCTTGATCTCCCGGGAGTGAAGATATCTGATGAGATCTTGTGAGAGTATATGTCTACCTCCAGTTCCAATCCACGGATCTAGTCCTAACCGAGCCAGGGATCCGTCATTTATCCTCCACACCAGATTGTCTCTTATGAGAGGCAGAGAATGAAGCAAAGCCTTCCACACTGATGAGATACCTGTCATCTGCCAACTAGGCAGTCTGACCCAATCCATCATGTTTTGAGGCCATATGTATTTATGATATGATATATGAGCCCACAGGTTCTGTCTAGTCAGCGGGGTCCAGCCCATTTTGGCTGCAAGGGCTTGTGCAAAAAGAGGGAGGTCTTTTAGTCCCCATCCCCCCCATCTCTTTGGCAATTCAATCTTTTGCCAGCTGATCTAGGCAAATATTCTTTTGTCTTGATTCCCAGCCCAAAGATATTTGTTACACAGTTGCTGTAAGCGAGATAGGATATTCCTGGGTATCCAAGCAAGTGCCATCCAGAAAACTAGGGTGGCTTCCAGGACTGATTTGATAAGCACCAACCTTCTTGCCCTGGATAAGTATCTGTGGCTCCAACAGATGAGCCTTTTCTCCAGTTTTGTGATGAGCCAGACCCAGTCTGCTATCTTCTGACAGGTGGGTTTTAGCTAATAACCCAGATATTTAAGTCCTCTGTTCAGTGGGTGGATACTGTATGGGAATACCTGGTGAGCATATTGAGATTCATGGACCGATGTATGAGCGAAGGTGATAGTGGATTTATGATGGTTTACAAGCATTCCAGTGGCAGTGGAAAAAAGGTGAAGAATCTTAGAGAACCATCCAGCAGGATAAGTACGTCATCCACAAATAATAGATGAGTAAGGTAGCAGTCATTCTAGATCTTGAGGCCACTAAGGGATCCATCCTGCTTAGCTGATACAATTAATCGATTTAAACCTTCCATGACAATAAGGAAAAGAAGTGGGGATAGGGGACAACCTTGCCTGAGACCCCTTTCAGAGTCGAAGAAATGGGAGGCCGATCCATTTATGAGGACACTGAAAGTGGGGGTGGTAATGCAGGCCATGATCCAGGTGATGAAATTATGAGGGAGACCCAGATGGATGAGAAGCATCTTGATGTAGAGCCAGCTGACTCAGTCGAAAGCTTTAGACAGGTCGATCTTAAGACCTTCAACAGATTTGGCCCCAGTAGCTCATAGAAGGCTAGATAGAACTCAATGGTCCAACCGTTCGGGCCAGGGCTCTTATCTTTCTTAAACCATTTTAGTGTGCTTTCCAGTTCCCCAGCGGTAACTGGTGCAAAGAGATCTTCTGAATCTTCCTCATTGACAAATCTAGGGAAATGGTTTGCCACATTTATGATCTCAGCCAGATTTGTGCCGGGAGGGCTCTTGTATATGTTCCTGAAGTGTGAAGTGCCTAGCTGGGAGAGCTTGTTGAAAGAGTCAGCTAGGCCTCCCTCAGGAAGAGGGAGATTCCAGATGGTATTTGTAACTTTTCTTCCTTTTGCATAGTTTTGAAAGAATCTAGTATTGTCATCCCCAACTTTCAGCCAGATGGCTCTGCTTCTCAGTCTTTGTGATTCCTCCCTCAATTTGAGTATTTGGGCCTTTTGATTCTCCAACTCGATCAAGTGCGCCTTTTCGTCCCCTGAGATGAAACCCAAATTTCGATCGTCCAATAAGGAGCTCAGTTTAGCTTCAATGTGGGTGAGCTGAGCATTTTCCCTGCTTTGCTTATCCTTAGCCCAATTAATTGCAATATGTTTCAGCATGGTTAGGTTTTTGCAAAACCCTTTTGCCAATGATTCCTCTCTGTTGATGGGGTTTGCAATCCAGAAGTCAGATACCAATTTAATGAAGTCCGGGTCCTACAACCATGTGTGGTTGAATTTGAAGGGAGATTTTGGCTTATGGTGGGGACCCAGGATTTCCAAATATATAGGGGAGTGATTTGAAATACCTCCCGTACCGACCCATTGCTTATAATGATGGAGTTGTTGAAAGAGCGGACCCTTCATCAAAAATCTGTCAAGTCTTCGGGCCAATGCAGCATCTCCCACTCTCCTGTTTCTCCAAGTGGGTAGTGGCTTGTGCATGGGGACGTCAATAAAATTGGTCTGTTCCATAAGATTTGTCATATGCCCTGTTATAGCATCTACTTGGGCCGAAGACCCCCAGGATTCACTGAATCCCAAGGAGAAATTTAAATCCCCACCAATAATGATGTGATCAGGGGCCAGTAACGAGAGATTTAGGAGGTGGTGCCAGAAGTGTTCTCTTTGATAGCAGGGTCCATAAACATTCACAATCTGAAGGGTTTTACTGAGTTCAACAGAGAAAACATCAATGCCCATGAATCTCGATCCCCCCTAGGATGCATCAACCCTAATTGACCTAGGGTTGAATCCAATAGCCAAACCCCCCGATCTCCCAATAGCATCTAGAGCTACAAAGTTCCATCGCGGGACCAGAGATTGCAGAGAACGGGTAATATACTTGGCCTGTCTAAGGGTTTCTTGAAGCAAAATAATGTCAGTCGGCTCAACTTCAAAGAGTCTCTGCAAGGCTAGTTTCTTGGAGGCACTAGCCATGCCTCTGCAATTGAATGATAAGCATTTCATGAGGGAACGCTTCTCGGGGTATAATTTGCTCTAAGGACCCCGTCGAGAGCGGATTGACGACCGGAGGCTACCTCCGCCCTAACACGCAAAATGGCTTTGGATAGATCAGACTTCCTCCCTCTGGAAGTTAGAGGACCAGAGCTCGGTATAGATAACCCTAGTTCGGCCAGTTGATTCGGCATTTCCATGGAATGGGATCGAGAACGGAGGAAGTAATGATGGGAGATAGAGACCCCAGAGGATGTTCACGAGATGGAGGATGAAGAGGGGGAATGTAGTGATGGGGTAGAGGAGGCTATAAGTAGGGGGGTCGACATATTACAGTGAGCCATAGAGATCTGAGCCGATGAGACAACCATAGATGAGCTATTATCAAAAGCTATGGAGGAAGGGTTTAGAGAAATACCCGAGGCATGTGCGGCTTCTGCGGCAGCACGAGCTCTGGTCATCGGCGGCGAAGATGATCCATGCCCCATCGTCCCAGTCTTTTGTGGAGTTGTTTGTGCCGCTGATGTAGGACCCGAGGGAGGACGAGAGATCACCGGTGAATTCCCTCTGGATGGGATAGGAGTCACCTTGGGGGAGTCCTCAGGTTTTCTATTAAGTGGGCACTCTTTGTATAGGTGTCCCACCTTATGACACCGTCTGCAGCGAAACGGGACCCCTTCATAATCCAAGATCCGGATCCTGCTGTATTTCCCCCACTCTAGTGTTATCTTCTCCTCCAGTCCTTCACGGGTGTCTAGGTGGACCAGTACACGAGCAAGAGTTCGGTTCTTCGATTCCACAAATGTTCGATCATGGTCCAAATAAGTTCCAAGTGCATTCCCAATTCTGATAAGAACATCCTCGCTCTAATACTGCAAAGGGAGCCCTGGCAGTCTCACCCACAGAGGTCCTGCCCCAATTTGCTCACGCTCCGGGTCGAATAAAGGGCTCCACTGCTTGAGAAGGACCGGGGCCATCTCAATGTGCCAGTACTTGGCAAGTACCAGATCCGTGTAAACTTCCTTTGCAAAATGTAGTGAAAACCACCCTCGGGGCAGGACGCGAACTTCCGGCAATTCTTTCAATAGGGCACCTTAAATCTACTTGACCCATTGCGTCAGCCTGTTGGCCGGGTATGCTCGGCCTCGCACATGTCCAACCAACACTGTGCGCGCCATGACCGCAGCGTCCCCTATGGCTGAGGTCTCGCCAAATCTGATAATAATATCTTTTGCGGTCGCCTTTATGCACTTAGTCTTCCTTTTTTTGGTGCAGGGGGCCGATGGATGGTCAACAGAAGGGTTTGGGACACCCTCAGGAGAGATATTTTTGGCAGGTTTTATATTCACCGCCGAGGTCTCGAAGCAGCCTGAAGGTCGTGGACCAGAAACAGGAGGGATTTTAGGGCCAATTACGAGGGTATCCACCGGGGGCGCAGAGAGGACAGTGGAGAGGGGCGGGTGAGGGTCAAACGATAGCGAGTGAGGCGTATAGGTGGAGAGAATATGCAGAGTGCCCGGAGATAGAGGAGGACCTTCGAGACCTGGAGTGTCAATAGGGAGCGGTTCAGAGAGAGTAGGTGTTGCGCTATACCCGAGTAAAGTTACGACTGGCGAAACCGCTGGCGAAGTAAGGTCAGATAACGGAATAGGGTCAGTTACCGACATAGAAAAACAAGGGTTGCCGAATATTACCCGATCCGGGAAAGGATCCTCGGAGTAATCCACTTGTTCTGTCTCCATATTTTCCCCCATTTCCAGCCAGTGGTCGGTAGCGGATGGCGACGGGTGTGAAGGCGGTTAACGGCACCGACGAGAGGTTGCAAAGCGGCTACGGTACAGGCTACAGTGTTCAGTAATTGCAGTAAACCTTAGGGAATTACCCTAACCCCACACACTCCATCGTAGCTCTTCGAAATCTTTGCACTCTCACTTATATCAACACCATGGCTAAATTATTTGAGGGTTGGAAAAATTATTAATTCTTTCATGAGTCAATTAATTAAATTTTCTGGCAAAAATAAATTAAAATTATATGCCAAAAATTTAATTAATTTTAAGTCCTAGGAAAAATTAATTCTCCAAATTAAAAATTTGTGGGTTCTAGAATAATTAATTTTTGGAGGTCCCTGACTAAGGGAATATTGAAAATTTCAAGAGATTTTGAACTCTTGGTAGTTAAGTCAAGGTTAATTTTTTGAGGAAATCAACTCAAAATAATCAATTTAGAGTTGATTAAAATTCAATTAAATGAAAAATTCGAATTTCCTCAAAAATAAAATAATTTCAACGGAGGAGATTAAATGATAAATATTTTTTTTTTTAATTGTTGAGATTACTTTGACGGGGATCAAGCCAGCTAGCTGTTAGAGAATTAATTTATAAATTATAAGTCATTTGTCTTTTGAAAGGATCCGATCATTGGATCGTGTACTAGCTCTTGAAGCTCTTGTAAATTTTTTTGGAATAATACAATACAAAGTTTTTGGGGTTTTACTTGATGGCAGTGTTCCTCTCCGGTATTTTATGGTAACTTGCATTTTTAAAGTTTCGCTGATCTTATTTATAAGCTGTTGGTTAATAGCTCTTGTAGATCAATCTATTGCACAAGTATCTTGCTTAGGTTGTTGGGTTTTAAGATAACATTAGATTATTACTTCATTAGTAGGTATTTCTAATTTTTAAAGATTTAATAGCTATTTTATACCCCTATTGGTTTAACGACTTATTTTATAAGTGTGCAGAAATCATTTGATTCAAAATTTTGGGCGTTTGGGGAAGTTCTCGGTTGAACCAGCGAAACTTAAGATCTGGAGAGTCTCTCGGATTAAAATTCCTAGATTATCTAACGAATTATATCTTATAGGGGTGTCCTGGGCTAGTGCCTAAAACTTAAAAAATTATTTATCTTCAAAATATTGTGCTAAATTGTTAGACTTGACTAAAAAGAGTCTCAAATCTACAGACCTGGGAGCGGAGTTGGACTCATACTCCTCAAATCTGATAGATTTGTATTTAAGTATATAGATCTGAAATATTAAATTTTTTATCTTTGTTTTCTAACTTGGGATTTGAGTTTAATTTCAAATTTTTTGTACGTGTATTGGGTTTTTATTTTTCGCTTGTGTAGGAGTAGATCTAAAGTTTTACAAGGAGATTTTTCAAGATCTGAGACGAATCTAGGCACTGGAGGGTAAGATCTTGTCTCATAAATAATTTGTTTGTAGGAAAGAATTCTAGATCCGGGTTTCTTCATAAAAATTCTCTGAGATTGTTAAAATAAATTTATGGGCAATTTTTTTTTGAAGTTTTCATAAATTTCTGGGCCTCACCCTCTGTGTTTTTCTCTCAGCTCACTGCCTTCTCATCCTCTGCGTTCCATTTATTCTTTGCAAATTCGTTACCAGATTTCTTTATGTTTTTTGTTGCTAACTCTCATTTCCTCTGCCCTGCGTTCTTACTCCTGCTACATCCCCTTCTCCTCTGCATTGTTTCCTTTACTTGCAACCCCATCTTCCTCTCTTTCTGCCTGCGTGAGTTTCTCTCGTGCGGCCATAATCCTTCTCTTCGCAACCCTTTCTTTTTGCTCGCTGTCACCTCCTTCCCTGCTCTAAGCCCTCATTCCATGCGTCTTCCATTCTCCCTTCCTTTCTTCCATCATGTCCTTTCCCTTCTGCGGCCTTAGCTCCCTCTGCGCACAATGTCACTCCCTCTTTGCTCAGTCCTTCCATGTCCCTATCCCTTGCTACATGCTGCATCCCTTTCTTCCCCAACCTGCAATACAACTCTCTCCTCTTAACCCTCGCTCCTTGCTCTCCCTCAGTCGGCATCTATTTTCCTTACGCTTTCTCCTTCGCTAGTCCTTGCTCCCGCTCCTCACTTTCAACCTAATCTCAAAGCCAAAACGATAAAAAAAAATCAAGCTTTTTTAAAGTTTCTTTTTGTTAGGTGGCCTTTCGACCCTTTAATTTTTTTATTTTCTCTTCTAGACATTAATAAAGAAAAAAAAAACTTGTTAACTTTTGTTTAAAAAATCAATTTTTTTTATCAACATTAGCGTGTAAAAAAAGTAAATATTTTTGAAAAATCAATTTTTAGGTTTTCTTTTAAGATAAGGGTGTTGGAATATTTAATTGTATAAAACCCTTAGGCTTGAGAAAGAAAATTTGATTTGTGGAAAATAAATCCTTATAGTCGACGTGAATTAATTTTTTTAATATCTCTAAAGTTTGACTATAGGAGAAAATATAATTTCATGGGTTTGGGTTATTTAAGAAAATCATTTTAATTCCAAAATTTCTTGAAGGAGTATTTATTTGATTAGCATTTAAATCTCATGGTTTTTCCCGATAATTAATTTTCGAATTTTTAGTGCTTAAGCCTTTTGCATGCTTCAACTAAGTTTCATGATCATTAGCATTGGATTTTAAATATTTTAGTGCTTGATTGAGATTGCTCATTGAAAACTAATTCTAAATCTGGATTTATTTACTTGAATTATTGGATATTTCTTGTATATTTAGTTTTGGGAATTTTTCAAGTAATTGTAATCATCATTTTATTGAGTATTTTCGCGTGGAATTGTGGTATATTGTATATCTTTCGTTTCCGAAATTGAGTATTTTGAGCATCTACATAATTGGCATTATCTTGGAAAATTCTTAAGGAAAGGGTGATCTTGAAGGATCTGAAGATAACTATGAAGAAGTTTTTGTTCTCTTTGAGCTATAATTGCATTAGATAAACTGAAGTGATAAGTTTGTGATTTAATTTCATATTGGGCATTATACTGTGATATTTTAAGCACATTGCTGAGTTGAATGTTTTAAGAAGTTTATATTTCAGTCATTGTCTGGTGAAGTGAATATTTATTTTGGCAATTAAGGCTTTGGCATATAACTCAAAAATAAGTCGTGATATAAGCGCTTTCAATCCTTGATCTAACTTCATCTCGCTCTATCTTCTAATCATCTCATGCATTTGCATATTAAGTTAGTCCTGCATAATTAAAATTTCCTTCCAAGCATAAGCTTGGTTGATAGAAAGATAGGTACCCATCCATCTTTGCTTGAGAAGCCTGCTTCTCCTAGTACTTAAAACAGTGACCTTGCAATCGTTAGAACCATAGTTCTCTGCAGAGCAAGAGGCACTGGTTATGCTAGATTTTCAGAAGAGGTATTGTTAATCACACCTTAGTGTGCTTCACCTTATCTTCTCTTTGCCACTTACTACAAGATCAGGCTCAATATAGAAAGGATCGAAGGGTTAAAAATTAGATAGAAATTTAACTAAAATTAACCAAGATTCCTGCATCTTACATTAGTTTTAGGATTTGCATTTTATATAAGATAGTTATTCATCCAAGTAGCAATTGCTCATCAATTTCTGTTTGATTTTCCCACGGTGACCTGTTTGGAATGTAATTCGGGAGTCTGCAAAAACCCTAACTTCCTCAGACTATATCTCCAAAAATATAGCAAGCCAAGATCTAAAATTCGGAGTCGAGGTTCAAACTGATTTCTTCTAAAATGGGTTTTTGTTTTAGCTTCTGAAACTTCGTAGCGAAAGAGTTATAGCGAAAATCCCACGATGACCTGTTTTAGCTTAAATTCTGGAGCTTACAAAAACCCTAACTTCCGCATATCATATCTCCGAAAATATAGCGAGCCAAGATCTGAAATTCGGATGCGCGGTTCAACAATATTTCTTTTCAAATGGTTTTTTTTTAGCTTTTGAAACATTGCAGAAAAAAGTTATAGCGAAAATACCACGATGACTTGTTTGGAGCAGTGACACTGTAGAATCCAAACCTCTGATACCAAATGTTATGAAACCAGCTCACAAAAAGATAGAAAGGATAGATCAACGCCTTAGAATTCAGCCTCTTCGAGGGGGCAACCTCCTTTACATTACACAAATGAACAATTCTTGGATGATACAAATGACAAGACTTCCTTTCTATATATAGGGAGTCTAAGGGGTCATAATATAATCAGAGCCAACATAACAATAATAATGTAAGGGCACAATAATAACAATAGTGGGCTTTTATGGTGTACAATATTAACAATATGGGGACTACATGGGTACATCAATATAATAAGGGGGTTGTACTAATAACAATAAGGTGTTACACTAGTAGTATAGGGGCCTAACATTAGAGCTGCTTCCACTTCAAGGGGACGCCTTTGTTGCTGAGGGGTTTTGCTCGGGGCTGTGGTAGACCATGTTCAGTGGAAGATATGTGGGATTGATTCTTGTGGTGAGAGAAGATGGCGAGCAGTGGAAAGATAGAGATCAAGAAATTTAATGGTCAGAGTTTTGAGTTGTGGAAACTCAAGATGGAGGATCTGCTGGTGGATAAAGATTAGTGGATTGCGGTAGAAACGGGTACTCCACCAATGTAGCTTATGTTAGATTACTTTTATCTATTACTACTGCTTTTGATTTTGAGGTAGAATAGATGGATGTGAAGACAACATTTCTTCACGGGGATATGGAAGAAGAGATCTACATAAGCAACCTGAAGGCTTTGCGGTGAAGGGTAAGAAA
>APFE031183508.1:81834-95353 GCA_000404065.3 Pinus taeda
AGAGGTTTAATATGCAAGATAGTAAACCGGTGAAGGTTCCTATTCCTATAGGTGTAAAGTTATCTATTGAACAGTGTCCCAAGACACAAGAAGAGGAAGAGGGCATGTCTCATGTTCTATATGCAAGTGCAATCGGTAACCTGATGTATGCAATGGTCTGTACTAGACCAGACATTGCACATGCAATGGGAGTATTGAGCAGGTTTATGCCAAAACCAGGGAAGGAGCATTGGGCAACAATGAAGCGGGTTTTCAGGTATTTGCGCAGCACTAGTGATTATGGTTTGTGCTACCAAGGAAGACCAGGATTGAATAGAGTTTTGAATATCCGTGGCTTTGTTGATGCACACTGGGTTGGAGATCTGGATCAGAGAAGATCTATAAGTGGGTATGTGTTTAACCTATTTGGAGTTGTAGTTAGTTGGATGAGTAAGAAATAGTCTGTAGTGGCACTTTCAACTACAGAGGCAGAATACATGGCAACCACTCATGCAAACAGGGAAGCAATTTGGTTGCAGAGATTGTGTTCAAGTATGGGGTTAGTACAACGAGCTCTAAGGATACACTGTGACAACCAAAGTGCAATTTTTTGGGCATAAAACCCTGCTTATCATTTAAAGACAAAGCACATTGATGTTCAATATCACTTTGTGAGGGATATGGTTGAGGATAAAAAGGTGTTGCTGGTAAAGGTGGACACTTTGAAGAACACTGTAGATGCATTGACAAAGTTTGTGAACACTGAGAAGTTCTCTTGGTGTAGAGAAAAATGGGTGTTGCAGGGTTGGTCCAATGACTAAGCTCTCCTGTGGAAAGAAAACAACTAGTGGGAGAATGTTGGGTGTGTGTTATATTCTTTCCACGACTACCCCACTCGCGGGGGGGCGATAACCCCCCTTGTACGTTGCGCCGGGTGCAGTAGGGGGGTCACAGGGGTATGTAGGGGGGTGGTAGCCCCTCTTCATGGAGTTTGCGACAGCACCCTGAAATTTTTTTCTGGACCCTATATTAGGTGGGAGGACCTACGTATGGTTTTGTGCATGGATTCACACATGGTTTTGGGCATGACGGTTTTCTGCCCATGGTATTTTGTAGATCCGGTCAAGGGAACTACGGTTATGTTCTGATCGAGGTTTAATGAATTGGGGTTTATGGATGCTTCAGCATGTATATATATGTATTGTAACATTGAAAAGAATATAATGAAAAATCCATTTGGTAGTCCCGGTTTTGGGATTCAGGAGAAAATCTGTGTATATCTGTTTTATGTGTTATGCTCTCGCATTGTTTATTTTCTGTCTTTTAAAATTCATATGCAGGTAATTTCTGTACGGGGTTAAAACCTACACTATTAGGAGACAACCTAAATGGAGAGATTGGGGATTGGGGTGACAACCCCCGATTTGAGCCGTTGTCGCGGTGCCTTAGCAATCTACGCGACAACAAAACCCATGCTTTAGTAAGTCATTTTCTTTAATAGTAAATTTTCTTTTTGACAAGTACAATTATGAAGATCGGAGCTAGTTACATTCTTCAACAAAGATGAGGGCCAACTATCACCTTGGTCCAGATCCCCACTCTTTAAGCCCAACTACCTAGGAGGATTCCTTTGAATACTTCACCCAACCAAATGAGGATCAATGATTTAAATGGAGTCTATGGGTGAAGTGGAGGAGTTAATTGTTTGCTGTCCTATTGGTTTATTGTGGAAAATTTGTAGAAAATATTTATAACCAACAAGATGTGACACTCAAATCAAGAAATATATCAATGTAAATAGTCAAAATGAGTGTACTAAAAATGTAATAACTAAATCTATAGTTATTTTTGTGATTGGAGCTTTTTGATTGAAGAGGTTCCTTTGTTATTTTGTTTGCTGTCCTATGACTGTAGACTATAAAATCTGCAGAAAAATGCAAGGACAACAATAAATTCCCTTGAAAATGACCATTCAAACAGTGCCATAACACACATATAAAAAATCTAGCGGTGGTGAGGCTAAGAGATGTTAGATATATCCTTTAGGATCATTCCAAAACCTATTACTAGCAACAGAATGCAATTTCCAACAAGCTGGAAATTGATTTGTTGAGGTCAGGGTTGCAGGGGAGTGCCCACTGCCCCCTCACCTGCCCCCAAAGTGCACCCCAAGCAAGAGCATTTTTCGGGATTGCGCTCCCGTAGCCTACAAAAATGCTTTCTGGAGGTTTTGGGAGCGCTCCCAGAGTGTCCAAAACGCTATCGAGAGCGCTCGAGGAGTGCACTATCCACTGCTTCCCAACAATAAAAAATGCTCTCAGCCCTTCAGTTCGCAAGCGACCCAAATTGGGATTTTTTTGATTTTCGGGGGGAAATGGGAGGGCCAAGGGGAATAAAAGGCCTCCTCCCCTCCCACTTAACATCATTTTATGAGTTTGTGAGAGAGATTGAGAGGGTTTGAGCCTTGAGGAGAAGATTTGAGAGGATTGAGAATATAAGATTGTAGGAGCTTGCAAAGGAGATTGAAGGCTGCCATTTGTGAGAGCTTGGGAGATTAAAGGCTGCCACAACCATTGGAGAGCCAAAGAGGTAGGGTCTAATCCCATTCTTGTTTTTTTCTCCATGTAACATTTGTGTTTTTTATATGTTGAATGAATCTATGAAATCTAGAAGTAGAAACTAGTTACTAGAATCTAGATGTTCTATTCTCCTACTCTTTCCTGTTCCTGCTTCATTTTATTGCAGACAAGAATCTCAAGCTTCAACAAACTTGATGGGTATATGGTTTAGACTTATTTTGTTGGTTCCATTTTTGGTTATGATGGTTTTGTTGGGAAACAAAAGAAGTGATGAAGTGATGAAGAAGTGGATAGTGGTGGATTAGGATACTGTAGAGAAGAGGAGGAGTACGAAGAGGAAGAGGAGGAGGAGGATAATGGGAATGAAGATGTTGATGGAAAGAAAACCAACTTAGACCAAACATGCTTGTGGAAATATGTTACAAGGCTTGGAGGAGGGAAGGGGGGGTGGAATTATTAAATTTATATGCCCCCATTGCAAATCTACTTATGTAGGTCCATATACTTGTGCGAGAAAGCATCTGTGTGGGAAAAAGCCATAGGATGGAATAAGCCAATAGGAATCAAAAGTTGTGCAAATGTGTCAACACAACAAAGAGCCTAATATATAAGGGAAGGGGAGGAAGCACAATACAAATAAAAAAGATCAAAAGTTGAACATGAGGCAACTAGCACACAAAGCATTTAGTGGTTGAATAGAAACTTCATCCACCCATGGTAGTGGATTCACAGCCATAGGCACAATCATCCGTTTAAGGCATAGAACAATATCATAACTCCTTGATCAAGGTTCTAGGGATGCCATGGATGCAAAAGTTTACCAGTTTCTCTTTGTATGTGGCATACCATTCAATGTTCTTCGCTCACCTTATTGGCATGAAATGGTTACCACCACCAATGATGCCCTTAAAGGATACAAGAGCCCTGGGTATGACAAAGCTAGAACCGTGGGACTTGATCGAGAAAAAACCAAAATAAAAAATGCTTTGGGTAAATTCCAAGGTTACTTGGGAGCGGAAGCGACATTTCAGAAGCTCCCAGTTTGGGAGCGATTCCGGGAGCGTTTTTTTTATATAATATTATATATATAATATATATATATTTTATATTTTGATGCATTAGAATGATGAATTAGATATAAAAAACATAGATTGAACCATATAACAACAATCATCTAGAAGTTATAATCTTCATCAACCACGTCCACGAGTTAGTAACATAGTAGCATACGACATTTTGAGTCTCATGATTCATCAATCTTCAAAATTCAATATATAACATTTATCATCATTGATCACCAAAGTTGTACTTGCAAGCTAAGTGTAACCATTACAACAAATAATATCTAACATGAAATGAAATGTTATAAAATGAAACAACTTTCAACTTTCATGAAACATCATATTCATAATTCATTACTAATGAGTTATAATTGCCAACTTCAAACTTCAAACTTAAAATGTCATATACTGTTTACAAAAAATATCATAATAAATATGAAAGAATCAATAGTTATAAAAACTACTAGAAACTAGAAAATACAATTAGATCTATTATCTATTGCTAATGCTTGGGCCTCTTGCCACCACGAGAAATGTCTAATTTTTTAGTCTTGTTGGAAAATCGGGATCTTTGTCATTAATATCACCCTCTAAGCATTAACATAAGATAGAAAAAGCATAGCATGTCAAATCAAGATTTTGTTTGAGTGATGCGTACATTTTTAGGAGGGTCATGATAGAGGAGTTCGACAACCAATGTCACTAACATCAAGGTACATAGAGGGATTGATGCTCTTGATTAAATACGAGTTCCATACCCTAATACATGAAAAAATTCAATGGAAACATTGCAATCCTAAAATCCTGAAAAACTGATAAGTCTGCTGGATTTTGAATGAAATCTAAAATTCTACTTTTTCCATATGAAATTCAATGAGGTTGGAACCACTCTCAAACATCCTAAGTCATTTCATGGTAATGTTAAAAATTTAAGTAAAAGGATGAAAATGAAGATTAAAGAGAATGTCACTTTTACTTTACTTAACATTACCATGAATCGCATATCAATACTAGGGCCATAGGCTTGATCATTAAGTTGTCCCACTCAAAACTTATTTGTTTCTTTGAAAAAAAATTGCATTTGGAACATTACTGCAATTTTTTTTTTTGCAAAAAAGGGTAAACGCTTCTGAAAAGGTAGGAGTGTTATTTAGGGAGCGCGCTCCCGAAATCGCTCCTTTTTTGGGAGCGATTTTGGGAGTGCGCTCCTAACCTGCTCCCGCCTGGAGTGCGGATTGGGAGTGGGATCGAGGGGGTGGGGGGCGTTCCCCCGCACCACTGGTGCTGCCCTTTACTAACATGCCCATGATGCTGCATCTTTCATCATCATGATCTGAAACTGTTCATCCTTTGTTGTTCATTGTGATAGGGTTGCTACAGATATGCTACCTTCAGCTATTCATTGCTGCAACAGGTATGCCACCAATCTATCACTGCTGTTCATTATTGTGATTATGGTGATATTAGGATCAAGACTGTGATCCTTGTCCTTGTCCCTTGTAGCACGTCAAGTTAGCATCATAATTAAATCTGAGAGCTACTGAAACTTCTTCCATGGTTCTGTGATACATCACATTGAGATTGCTACAGGTATGTCATAGTGAAGACACTAGTAGATCACATGCTGACTTATCTACTTTATCCATCCGAGGGCATCATCTTTATCACAGGGATGTTGAGAGGAGGTTGATCTAGGTTCTGTTGCTCCTTATACCCATTCGAGAATGCAGCTGAACCCTAGATCTATCCCACATAAAAATGCGGATTCATTTTCTTTATGATTGCGGCTCCATGCCTGGACTGTGGCTCCCACAACCTTGGTTGCGGCTCCGTTACCTTGACTGCTACTTCATTCTCTTGACCGTGACTCCATTACCATGACTGCAGTCTTTGTTACCCTTACTGTGGCTTTATCACCATGACTGTGGCTACGTGCATTGACTGCGGCTTCATATATTGACCCAATACATAGATTACGCTGTGTCTGTATAGAGTCTAACTGCGTGTAAGGATCTCTGCCTCGTGTATAATTAGGGCATCACGTTGACTGTATAAATGTCACCATGAACAACATATAACCAACATATGAACGTAACCATGAACAACGTATAACTGTGTCTCCATGATCTGTGCATAAGTGTTTCTATGAATTGCGTATTAGTGTCTCAATGACCAACGTATTAGGCCTCTCCTTAGCAACGAATTAGAGCATCACTTTGACTGTGTATAGATGTCTTCATAACTGCGTTGGATTAGGGCATCATCTGTAGCTAGGACATCATACTAGGCCAGTCTTTAGTGTTTCTCCTTTTCCAAAAACCCAAGATGTGGAGAGGAGATCACATGAAGAGTGTGTCAAAATGATTTCAAGTACTCTATTTATATTAAAACGTAGATGATGAATAAACATGTCTATTGGGATTTTGAGCCTACATAAGATGCTGGCCGACTTGACAATATGTCTTATAACACAAATAAATTCATAACTCCATGAATACTTGTCGGAATCGGATGATCTTTAGATCAATCCTACACCTCTCGATGAGATGGATCCAATAAAACTATCAGCTGCTATAAATAAGATGACCCACATGGAGTTTGGCCCTAGTTGCCAATTTTAACAAGAGATCGAATGTGTAATCCTCTATGGAGGGAACAAGCCCTCCAAGCTGATGTGGTATCATGCTCAGCTCAATCCTGCTAACCTGTCCACCCCGTCAGGTACGTCTAGACAACTTGGCCTCCCTCAATCCAATGCATAAGGGTGGGTTGATAACCTTATAGACCCCGCCAGCGGGCTTCTGAAGTGCATTGTGCTGAAAACCCAACACGTGACCTCTATGCTGCCCCTCATTAATGGTTAGCCCAAGGGATGGCTGCACATCCTCCTTCATCGTGGGCTCGACATGAGCCTTCGACCGCTCCTCCATAGAGAACCCAATATGCACGATATGCTCACCAATCAGTTATAGGTGACTGTCGTTTGGCAACTCTGTCATAGATCTAGAGGCCTCTGTACCTATTGGCTCCTCAACAATAGTGGAGCTGTCTTCTGACACCTCACCAACCTGTGGTGCATTGTTATCACTTGAGAACTCTGCCACAACCCAAAATACCTCATCAATGGGTGTATGCTCAACTATCTCTTTGCCAACCATGGCCCCTTCAACTACTATTTCATCTTTTTTCTTAACACTTCTCATCATCCCTGCAAAATCCCACTGAATCTCCATTGGTTTGTGCATACCCCTTAGTTCACAGAATTCCCAAAAAGAGAGGGACGCCTGAATGCCATGACCCAATGATTGGTATGCCCTCCAGTTTTTCCCCAATAACTCCACATCAATTGCAATCATGTTCGGATTCCCAACTGAGGAATGAATCAATTTCTTCCCGACATCAGTGATCATTTGTTGTATCCTCACCACCTCATTCAAGGTGACCGCCATGTTGTTTGATTCTAATCTTTCCTATAAGCTGAGCCAAGATTATGGCTTTGATACCACTATAATGTTCCTAAACAGGAATGTAGGTGATATACAAAGCATGCAAACAATCCAACAATCAAAAAAACAAAATATACATTAAGCACCCAAGGAAACACTAGAAATAGAGAACTGCTGAGCCATTTTATTACTTCTTCAAGAGCAAATACAATAGTAAAATAGAATGGTGCACTTGGGCTTGTCTCAATGGACAAGCATGACAAAACCCAGGTGATAAAATGCTGAACTGAAGGCTGCTACAACTACTGCACCAAACTGAACTGTGCTGCCCCAGAAAACTGCTCTGTCTTCTGACTTCGAAGGGTTGGAATCACTGCTTCCTGTGCTCAGAAAATGATGAGATTTCAGCTCCTTACTCCTTACTCATATTTTTGGCCCAAATTCCCCTTAGCTCCTCTAGCTGCTGACTGAGTTGGGACCCCTGTTTGACCCCTTAGATCTGCCCAAAAAATTCTATAAATTTTGGAGTGTGATCCTTGCCCAAAACCTAGAAAAGCCCAGAAAGGGTTTCCCTTGGTTCCAACCTTCAAAAATTGACCCTTCATAGCTTGGTCCTCCTCCAATTTAGAATTTTGTTGTTGTGACTGATCCTGTCAATATATGCTCTCCCAACTCCAACAATCCTCCTTAAATGGCCCTCCAAGTGATCTCCTACTTCTCTTGGCCAGCTCCAGATCTACAATTCCTTCCTCCAACTCCCACGTGATCCTAGTGATGGCTCTCTGCATAGGCCCAGGTAACTTTAAATCGGACTGCTGAGATGCTGGCTCCAAAATCACAAGAAAGGCTGGCCTTTTGCTGCTCTCCCAATCCTCTAATGCTCCTGGCAAATGCTTGATCACTAATAGTTCCAAACTCCCCTTGCATATTCTCCAGCTAGCTAGAAATACGCACTCCTTGTTGTAGTTGAATGGTAGTGCTGTAACACACTCCCGAAACTCCTGAAATACTATGGAACTGTCTCTCTAGTGCGGGCATGGATGGTCCCTCGATGTAGAGTTTGAATCTCCCGCTTGAGAGATTCGTGGCTAAACAACCGATTTACTCAGCTAAGCAGCAGAGTGAACAATGAAGTAATTTTGATTGTAAGGTGTAAGAATTAATCCAAAATGAGAGCTGCTCCCTCCTTATAACTCCTTGGCCTCCCTAGCCTCATGTGGGCCCCTCTATCCACCTATTCGACTTTCCCTCCAAGCTATTCGAATTGGTCAATTCGAACTCCCATGTGGGTGGCCCCCACATTCCACTAGCAATCAAATAAAGTCGAATTGCCTCCTAAGTCCCTAAGTCGAAAATGATGGGTTCTTTTCCTTAGCCAAAATTGTGCAAAATTATGTAGCAACACCCTGTTACTAATGTGTTTGAGAAGGGACATGACATGAAGGGTGGTCATACTGTTGTGAGGCCTCTGAAGTCTCTCCAAATAGGAACTCACGATGAAGGCTCTTGTCCCTATTCTGTTTTTTGATTTCCTCCAGCATCTCTTTCTGTCCCCTAGTCAAGTTATTCAAGGCCTTCAAGAGGCAATCAAATGCTGCTTCTTCCTTACTCCTTGGTTCCCCGACCTCAGCTACAACCACTGCCTTCCCACGTGCCTCCGGATCAGGTGTAATCTCCAACTCTCTTTCCCTGCTTCTATACCTTTGCCTCCAGTAAGTGATGTTTTGCTTGTCCTCCTGTTCATAGGAAAAAGTCTCCCATGGTTGAGCCAAGATCTAAGCTCTGATACCACTGTAATGTCCCAAACTAGGAAAAATAGTGATATGCAAAGCGAACAATAAATACAACACTAGAAATTTCAACATTCAGTGCACACCCATGTAAAGACCAAAAATGATTAACCAGTTGAGCCATTTTATTATTATAAGGGAGCAATAGTACAATAATGTGGAAGAAGTGGACCTGGGCTTGCCTCAATGGCAAGCGTGACAAAGCCTAGGTGATAAAATGACATGCTGAGATGGTAGAAACAACTGCCACAATGATGACCTGCGCTGCCCTAGTAAAACCATGTTGTCTGCTATAAAGATGCTGCTAGAAACCCCACCTCTAGTGCTCAGAAAATTCCACCAAATTAACTCCAAGCTCCTCAAACCAAACCCACCAAAACCCAAAAAGGGTTTTGCCTGGTTTTGAACCCATAAATTTGGCCTCCAAGTACCACGTCCTCCTCCAACTGTTGGAAAGTATGGCCTGCCTGCAACTCCAGTGAAAACCCTCCAAATCACTCCAAAAATGCTGAGATAGACTTCCCCAAAGTTCTCCTTATCTCTCCCAGCAAATACTTCCTCACAACTTGTCCCACAAACTCCCACGTGTGCCTAGTGAGAGGCTTCTGCGCTGGCCTTGAATGTTGTAAGTCCTACTGCTCTCAAGCGGTAAACTCCTGCTCCGAAATTTCTCCCAAAGGCTAGTGTCCCACTGAAACTCCACCAAAATTCTCCCGACAATTGCACCCTGAAAGACCCATAAAACAACTCCCATGTATTCCTTTCCTGCGTCCTCTTGGAATACGCACTAGTTGAGTAATGGCTGACTTCTATACTCTGAATTCTCTTCATCACTCCAAAATGGTAGAATGGAACCTCACTAGGGTGGTATTCGTAGTCCACCGAAGAAAGGGTGATTTCTCTGCTTGGAAAACTCGTTGCTATACAACAAGTGTGCTGGCTAAGCAACTCGAGCAAAAAATTTGAGTTCGATAGGTAAATGATGCCAAATGAGGCCAAGCCTCTTCTATTTCTAATTCGTGGGCCTCCTTTCCCCACGTGGGTCTCCCCGTCTAACCTTTTGGCTTCCCTCCTTGGATATTTGAACTTTTCCCTTAAGCAAGTGTGTGTTTCTTCATATGGGTGGCCCCCACGCTTCATCAACAAAATATGTCGACCTCCTCTTTCCTCCTAAGTCTTTTTCCCAAAATCTTATGGGTCCCATTGCCTCCAAAATTGTCAAAATTGTGGAAAATGAACCTGTGACAAATTAATTTAGGAATGGACATTACAGTCAACAAGGGAACATCTTGATAGTCATTATGAATATCTCCCCAACTAAGAGGGAGTGTTGAATTTTGTAGATATGGTCTGTCTTTATAATTAAATGTTTTAGCCCTTCAAATATATGTAAGACATGTTCTTCATGTTGGCTTCAAAAGAGAGGGAATTTTCTATTTCTAAAATTGAATTTTTGGTTCCAAAACTATCTTATTGGCCCTCCTAAAGATCAAGTCAGCCTGCCCTTATAGATGTACCTATTCCGGTTCATCCATTCACTATATATATTCATTAGACCTCATCAATTGAGAAGCAATTCAGATCACTTCTATTCAAGCAAAGGAGGAGTGTAATGACCCATTATGATTTATAAGCAAAACGGTGTTAGCATGCATAAGAGGTATGCATATGATAGCTACATATGCATACATCGCATGCATTGCACTAGTATACTTATTAAATAATTATGAAAGATGTTTAAATGAATGATAAAAGGATTAAGTACCTAAATTATTAAGAAGTGAGATATTACCTAAAATTCGACACTCTAAAAAAATACATGTTAAATAATTCGTAATTATTAAGGTTATTGAATAAAATTAATACTTTCCATCTTGCTAATGTAAATATTGAAAACCATAGCATTAAAGTTTATAAGTTAATGTATAAATATCTATTATATTTAAATATTATAATTAAAGTTTTAAAAGTTAAAAGCAAAGCAAAAAAACAAACAAATAGAGTTTTAAATTCAACATATCAAACTCCGCACTAATATATTACCTAATGTTGATTTGGGGTAGCATCGGATGTGCTCTAGCCACGAAAATTGGTGGAGAGGCTAAAGCACATGATATCTCCAAGACCCAGAAACGGTTTGGGCAGAATCTAACCAGTTTTGGAGATATTAAAATAATTAATATTTTTAATGGAGTCCCTAAGTCTAAACTTAGGGAAAATAAAATATTAATGTGAATTAATATAGAACTAAATTATAATGGTCCAAAAGTCATGGATCAAGCCAGATCTAATCTTAGCCGTTGATTAGGGACTTAATCTCGGTTGTTGAATTGTCAACGAGAAAAGTATAAGAGGAGGTTTGAGAGTCACTTGGAGAGTACACCGAGTTGATCAAGAATTTGATTTTCTGGGGCAGGGCTTGTTGAGGAAATCGAAGGAGTGATCAGAGTTGCAGCTGAGGGGCAGTGATGCAGTAATAGAGAGGCAGAGATAGTAGCGAGAGCATTAGCGCAGAAGCCGGGAGAGGGTTGATGTAGAGCCAGCTAGAGGCCACCAGAGGCCACGTAGAAGCTAAGTCACCAGATTCGGCGATTTTTATCAATGAAATTCGAAATTCGGCGATTTTCAAGATGCAACGAACATGTTCGTTCGAGTTCGCCGAATTTTATGGCGAACTCGAATTTAATCCCGAATTCGAATTTCTTCCGAATAAATTCGTTTTAAAATCGATGAAATTCGCTGACTGTTGAAAAAAATTCGTTTAAATTCGTTTTTTTTTTTGCCGCGTTTTGGCACGCGGGTTTTATTACTCGTGAGTCGTCGGGTAAGGGTTTCATTTCTTGCCGTCTCAGTGCTATTGCTCACGTTCAGCCTTCAGCGTTCACGGTTCAGCCTTGCCGTCTCAGTGTTATTGCTCACTGCTCGACACTGCCGTCTCACTGCTCCGAGCTCGACGCGTTCAACTTCAGACTTCAGCCCTGAGCCTTGCCGTCTCACTGCTCCGAGCTCGACGCTTTCAAACTTCAGCCCTGAGCCTTCAACCTTCAGCATTCAGGTCGGACTCTACCCTAGTGCTATTTGGCGCTTGTTATGGCCTGTTGTCGTTGAAAACGATGAAAACTAATACATGTTGCATTTGATAACTAATACAGAGATATATAATGTTGCTTTCGATGATAATACTGATAATAATAAAACTGGTGCAAAATAGTCCCAAGAATGGAAATGTACATTTGAAATTTCATAATAACTATTAGAAAACTGCCCAGCTGGGGTCACCCTGGGTGATCTGGATTCTGGAGCAGCTGTGGGATCATTACAAGCCATTACCAAGCGTTGAGATCATTACAATCCTTTACCAAACTATTCCCAACGCGCTGGTTTACCTGTGGGATCATTACAAGCCAGTGGGATCATTACAAGCCATTACCAAGCGTTGTGATCATTACAATTTACAATCCATTACCAAGCCATTCCCAACGCGGTGGTTTACCTGTTATACGTTTGGGAGTTTTTTTGGGCATATTTTTCTTTTGAATTTATTTAAAATCTGTTAGGGATTTTATGGAATCACAAATTTAAATTGTGAATTCTAAAAAATACATGTTTGTCATGTTGCAGTAAAAAATATATTTTAAACAACAAAAAAATCATAAATTGACTAAACATTGTTTCAGACCAAAAGCATCATTCCTTTTTTTCGAATTCTCCACAGCCCAAGGGAATTTGTCATCTAACAAGGATGCCTTTTCAGTTAATGAACATGGGAAGGAATTGACCACAAAAATATAAAATTCAATCCCGTGCAGACTTAGCAAAGTGACAGGATCAGGTGTTTAAGAGTTTCAGTTCTATCACACACTAAACATTTGTGCTGCAGCCTGCAACATTCCCAGGTCAGTAAATCTCCTACCAAAGAGAAGGTTTATAGTAGAGGTTTACAACAACACAGAGAACCATATGGCATAAACAACCAAAAATGAGTATGCCCACAGTGAAAAAATTCAACTCAAGCATGGGAATTGTATGATGATATACCAGCTTCTCACCAAGGGATTTGACCCAGAAATCTAAAGAAATTCAACCAGGATTTGACCCTCTCTTTGACTGTTGCATGATGCATCTTGTGGCTCTGTTTCAGAGCTTATTTAATCTTTTGGTATGCCGATTTGCTGAGTGCTCATTATCACTGTTATTTCACAAAAAAATTATCACTGTTGAACCATAAAAAATAACCTTTGTATATGTTATTTCACAAAAAAAAATCACTGTTGAATCATATAAATTTTGTGGACTTGTGTGACATTACCAAGGCTGTAGCCTGTATCTGCATTTGAGTCTTGAAATTAAACTTTTTAAGAAAATCATCTTATTTTAAAGAAACTGTCCAGTGCCCACAGTACTGAATTTATATTCAAACAGTCATATCTGCCCTAGTCATATCAGTATGTTTTGCATTTTTTGAACAGCGTAGTGTTTATTGTTCAGTGTTTTGCATTTTTATAATTCTATTGTTTTGAAATTTGCAGACATTTCAGACTTTCAATGGCACCACCAAAATCAACCGCTGTAGCTTGGAATTTTGTCAAAAAAGATGGTTTTAATCTTTCATGTCAGCTGTGTGGACACAATTTCACTGGCACTTTGACTAGAGCAGTGGATCA
>APFE031183521.1:4240-32452 GCA_000404065.3 Pinus taeda
TAAAATTTCAAATGAAGATAAGTGCATTAGTTTGTTGTGTTCTCTACCAGATTCGTGGGATAGTCTGGTTATTACAATAGGTAGCAATGCAACTGCCTTGCAATTTGATGAAATAGTCTCATCCTTTCTGATGGAGGAGATGAGATGGAAAAATATGGAGAGCTAGAATGGTGATGCCTTGTATGTACGAGGACGGTCCTAGAATAGAAACAAAAATAAGTCATCGAGTGGGAGATCTAAATCTATAGGGAGATCTAAATCTCTAGGAAAACCTATAAAGGTGGTGTGCTAGAAATGTAGAAAGGAAGGGCACTACAAAAGGGACTGTAAATCTAAAGCTCCTGATAAAGGAAAGGAATTTAATGATGCTCCTTCTACAGAGGCAAAAACCACCTCAGATGAAGGTGGGGATGTGTACTTGGCTTCTTCAGGTACAAATGTAGATCATGAGGCATGGTTGATTGACTCAGGTGCATCCTTTCACTTCACTCCACATAGAGAGTGGTTCTACGAGTATGAGAAATACGATGGTGGTGATGTCTTCTTAGGGGATGATAGGAAGGTTAGAATCATTGGTCATGGAAAAGTAAAGTTGAAGTTGCAAAGTGGAAGGGTTAGAACACTTTTGGGTGTTCTGCATATTCCTGCATTGGCCAGAAATCTAATTTCTGTAAGCAAGTTGGATGATGCAGGTGTAAAAACAGTGTTTGAGAAGGACATCTACAAGATGGTTAGGGGAGCACTGGTATTGATGTGGGGAGTTCAGATTGGAACTCTATACAAGCTGCAAGGTAGCACGATTGTTGATGGGTGCAACAATTCTGTGGTTCCTGAAAGTGGAGCAAAAAATCTAGTGGTCTCTGGAGAGAAGACCATGTTGTGGCATCAAAGGCTTGGACATATTAGAGAGAAGGGCCTTCGAATACTGCATGGTAAAGGTATGGTAGAAGGTATGAGTAATAGCTCTCTAGATTTTGATTTCTATGAAAATTGTGTATATGGGAAGCAGAATTGGGTGGGTTTCCGCTGTGGTGGTAAGAGGGCGAAACATATATTAGAGCTTGTGCATAGTGATGTGTTTGGACCTATGAAGGTTCCATCACTCGATAAGTCTGTGTACTATGTATCATTTATAGATGACTTCTCAAGGAATACATGGATATATTTCCTTAAGAAGAAATTTGAAGTCTTTGACAGGTTTAAAGAATTCAAGGCTCTGGTTGAAAACCAGACAGAGAAGAAGATAAAGGTGCTGAGGACAGATAATGGTGGAGAGTTTTACCGTAAGGAATTTGAAGAATTCTGTAAGAAGTATGGTATAGCACAGCAGAAGACTACTCCATATACACCTTAGAAAAATGGAGTTGCAGAAAGAATGAACAAGACGTTGATGGAAAGGGCAATAAGCATGCTTAGTGGTGCTGGGTTGGAACAGGAATTCTGGGCAGAGGCGGTGGAGACAACATGTTACCTGGTCAATATATCACCTTCATCAACGTTGGAGGATAAAACTTCACAAGAGGTATGGACTGGTAAGAAACCCTCTCTTTCACATCTGAGGTTATTTGGGATGTGATGCATATGTACATGTTCCAAAGGAGAAACAAACCAAGTTGGATAGTAAATCTGAAAAGTGCATCTTTATTGGGTACAAGGATGGTTTAAAGGGTTATAAGCTTTGGAACCCAATAACAAGGAAGGTTGTGTACATCCGATATGTGGTGTTCAAAGAGGTGAAAGATGTTATTAAACATGACGTCCAACCAAAGGAACCTAAGAAAATAGAGTTTGAGCTAAAGAAGGAAGAATCAGACTCTACAGTAGAGGAGGAATTAGAATATGAAGAGCCACAAAGTCCGGGTGTGAGAAGATCATTTCGATAAAGAAGGCAGCCAGAAAGGTATAGTCCATCTACTTTCTGTTCAAATTTTGCTTTATCTATTATTAATGATGATCCCAAAACTATGAAGGAAGCAGTAGATTGAGAGGATGGAAAACTCTGGAAAGAGGCAATGGTTGATAAAATGGCATCTTTGCACAAAAATGAGGCTTGGGATCTGGTGGAGTTTCCAGCTAGAAGGAAACCCATTGACAGCAAATGGGCATTCAAGAAGAAGACAAATGCAGAAGGAAAGGTGGAGAAATACAAAGCTCGGTTGGTAGCAAAAGGTTATTCCTAGGTGCTGGGAATTGATTTTGGTGATATTTTTTCTCCTGTTGCCAAGTTAACTTCTATTAGATTACTATTATCTATTGTTGCTGCTTTTGATTTTGAGGTAGAACAAATGGATGTGAAGACAACATTTCTTCACAGGGATCTGGAAGAGGAAATCTACATGAAGCAACCTAAAGGTTTTGCGGTGAAGGGTGAGAAAGAACTGGTATGCAAGTTAAAGAAGTCTCTGTATGGGTTAAAACAGTCACTAAGGATGTGGTATAAAAAAATTGATACATTTATACAGGGACTTGGCTTCACCAGAAGCAAAGTAGATCACTGTGTGTATTTTAAATTAATTGGTGACTGTGTTATTTATCTAGTCTTGTATGTGGATGATATGTTGCTAGTCGGAAATGACAAAGAAATTTTCCAGGATTTGAAGACCCAATTGTCCTCCAAATTCGATAGGAAAATATTGGTGCTGCAAACTATATTTTGGGCATGGAAATTAAAAAAGACCGGGAAAAGAGGAAACTCTGGTTAAACCAGAGGAAGTGTGTCAAGACAATGCTACAAAGGTTTAATATGCAGGATAGTAAAATGGTGAAGGTTCCTATTCCTATAGGTGTAAAGTTATCTGATGAATAGTGTCCCAAGAGACAAGAAGAGGAAGAGGATATGTCTCGTGTTCCATATGAAAGTGTAGTCAGTAGCCTGATGTATGCAATGGTCTGTACTAGACTAGACATTGCATATGCAGTGGGAGTATTGAGCAAGTTTATGTTAAAACCAGGAAAGGAGAATTGGACAACAATGAAGTGGGGTTTTAGGTATTTGCGTGGCACTAATGATTATGGTTTGTGCTACCAAGGAATACCAAGATTGGACGGAGTGTTAGATATTCATGGCTTTGTTGATGCAGACTGGGTTGGAGATCTGGATCAAAGAAGATCTATAAGTGGGTATGTGTTTAACCTATTTGGAGTTGCAATCAGTTGGATGAGTAAGAAACAATCTGTAGTGGCACTATGAACTATAGAGGCAGAATACATGGCAGCCACTAATGCAAGCAAGGAAGCAATTTGGTTGCAGAGATTGTGTTCAAGTATGGGGTTAGTGCAGGGAGCTATAAGGATAGACTATGACAGCCAAAGTGCAATTTTCTTGGCAAAGAACCCTGCATATCATTCAAAGACAAAGCACATTGATGTTCAGTATCACTTTATGAGGGATATGATATAAGACAAAAGGGTGTTACTGGTAAAGATGGACACTTTGAAGAATATTGCAGATGCATTAACAAAATCTATGAGCTCTGAGAAGTTCTCTTAGTGTAGAGAAACAATGGGCGTTGTAGGGATGGATAAATGACTAAGTTCTCTTGTGGCCCCCTATGGAAAGAAAATAACAAGTGGGTTAATGTTGTGTTGTTTTATATTCTTTCCACGACTAGTCCACGTAGTTAATCAAGGGGTTAGAGGGGGGGCGGAGCCCCCCCTTTGTTTCACCGATTGGGTAGCGAGGGGGTCATAGGGGGTTTGAGGGGTGCAGGTAACCCCACTCTATGGGGTCTGGGGCAGCGCCCTGGAAAATTTTGGTTTTGGACCCTATGTTAGGTTGGGTGGACCCACCTATGGTTTTGTGCATGATTTTTCTACATGGTTTTGGATGCGATGGTTTTTGGTCCATGGTTTTGGACTGGATGGTTTTCGGTCCATGGCTTTGGACGTAATGGTTTTCGGTCCATGGTATTGGATGCTTTAGCATGTCTAAATATGTATTGTAACATTGAAAGGAACATAATGAAAAATCAAGCTGGTAGTCCCAATTTTAGGATCCAGGGGAAATCTCTGTGTATATGTGTTTGATGTGTTTTGCTCTCGCATTGTTTATTTTTTGTGTCTTAGAATTCGTATGTAGGTAATTTTTGTACGGGGTTAAAACCTACACTGTTGGACATTTGATGGTGTATGGGTGGCTATGTAATTGTTTCCATTGATGTCAAATAAGGATCAACGTGATGATTGGGTGTTTGCGAGGAATCCCATGGTAGCTTCAGGATTCTTGTAGGGAATAATCATAGTATTAGGCTTACTAAAGAAACCATAAAATGTTCATCATGGAAGTTGTAATTTTAGCTATCCAAAGAGTCAATGAGTAGAGATGTTTACAGTCATCTTCCACACAGTAGAAGGAATCAAAGCCTACATCAAACCCTCTCCATTGGAAAGTTCTTTGAACAAGCTTTCCAACAATATGCGGAAGTGCAAAAATGGACTCCTGGATCAAAAGATATGGTCTGCTAAAGTTCTGGGTTGTGAAGAAATATCAACATATCAGAAGTCCAAGATATCGACGCATCAAAATATCAAAGGTTGGCATAATCAACATATCGGCATATCGGAGATCAAAATGTCAAACGTTTGGCATATCAACGCATTGACATATCAAATAAAAAGATGTCGGAGGTCAGCATATCGATGCTTAGGCATATCGAAAGTCTAGCACATTGGAGTATCGGCATATCAGAGATCTAGATACTGGCACATCTACCACATCGAAGGTTGGATCCTTAGCACATTGACATATCAAGAATCAAAATATCAGAACTTCTTAAATTGAGGAACCTTTAAAAGTTTCGATATCTGATAAGTGTTGATAAGCCTTTATAGGCGCCGAGGAATGCCAAAAGAAGATTAACAAAGGATTTTGGTGTAAAACAAAAGGTTGATGTGCCCTCTTCTCTCTCCTCTAGCAGGACACATGGCAACATATTATTGTCTCTGTTAAGTTACAGTGGCATATGATGTCGGAATGACATGGCAATACGACAGGACATGTGGTAGGCTGATTCAACAATATTGGGTGCCCTAGTGTGCCAAATCAAGGTGACACGTGTCACCACTGTAAAGACACCATGTGGAAGTGATGACGACATATCGTAGCTCGACATATTCGAGGATTAAGATATCAGAACTCTAGAAAAATGGTTAGTGAAAATTTATGATTGAGAGGGCTTCCAATATTTGGTAGGCTCTTGGTCACATAAGTCCATAGAGACAAAAGCGCAAAGTAGCAGCAAAGGAATATTGTCCCCCGGCAAGAGTTTGAAGGCTTGGCACCTATGTGCTACACTGGCAGTGGTCCTATGATGAGAAATGCAGTAAGGGTTAAGTAGAAGGAGCTAAGACACAATTAGAACTTTACAGAAGTTACAATACAAAGGGGGCTATGATATGGCATTAAGTTGATGTTCATGGGCACGATCATATGATATATTAAACACTCAAGGAGCTAAGCACCAAGCGTTCGAGGATATTAGAAGATTATACCACTGTGAAGTTGTGATATGGAGTTTCTCCAAAAAGGAAGTAAAGAGAATTAAAGAACGCATGGATCAGAAGCTGCGAAATTGAATGCAGGCACAAAAGAGTTGGTAGTTGAAAAGGGATAATCCTGTGGAAGAATCAGTAACAAGAAACTGAGGACAATGTGTGTAACAGAGATGAATTCGAGAGCATGAAGGAAGCAATCGACTGCTTCATGTACACGAATGGTTGTGGTAAATAAGAATAGAACAGTCACCTCTATGGACTGTCAAGATTGGTGGAATGATAAATAAGCATGGGACTATCGGAGGAGTATGCAGGTCACCTGAGAATTAATTTCTTATCTCATGAGCTATGTGCAGTTAGACTATGAAGAGGTGCAAGGTCCATCTTTGTTTTGGGTGTTGTAATAAGAAATTATCAGAAGACGCAAGAGTGGCAACTGAAGCCATGCCTAAGTATATATTGGAATCTAGAGGATAAAGTGGAGAGACTCTGTCATGCAGAGTGTTGTTTAGTGATTTAATTGATCTTAAATTACTTACATGAATTATCAACCAGGGTTAGTAAACTGATGAAGTGTAAGTGCATTGTATGTGCTAGAAGTCTTTGGTTATTCACACAAATTCTAAATTAAATTGAGTTATCAAAATATAAATGCTAAATTAAATTAAGTTATTGAAATGCACATGAGAAAATTAGTTATTCCTAGAAAATAAGATTATCTCTACAATGTAGATCACACTCTCTGCTTTCAAACAAAACTACTTCTACTTATAAGATTCCACACTTTATTTTAAAATAGAAATCTCACACTTGTATAAATGTAAATCAATATCACACTTTACATAAATTAAAATCAATCCATACTTTGCTTAAATGAAATTCACACTGAGTTGCATAAATGAAAATTGCTCTCACTTAATAAATCATTTGTTTAAAGAAAATCATACATCTGCAGGAATAAGAATCATAGTTGCATGAAAAATGAAATGAAACAAACTTATGCTTAAAACACACTCACACTTACTTGAATTAAATATCAAACATGCTTGAATTTAACGAAAAATTCTACAAATAAATGCAGTGTCTAAGATGAAACTCTGTGTGAAACTAGATCACTACTACTAAGCTTTATCCATGTGCATTCAAAATCTGAACAATAAGAATTATTAACACAATTATTTTAAATTAACTCTGAAATAGAATTGAAAACATAAATACTCGATTGAATAAACATAAATACTCGATTGAATAAACAGAAATCTACGAGAATAGAAGGCTAATAGCTAACTGTTAAAACAAAACAAGAATCCTTACTATCTCAAGGGTTCCCTCCATGAGAAGCAGAAAGTCATTACGTTATTGATCAAGCACTTTAACCATGCAATGAGAAAATGAAGCGATTCATTTAAAAAAAATAGAGTATCAAATAAAAATGCTTAAGTCTCTCTGTCACATTCACTATCACTGTTTTCATTTCTTCCAAGAGGCATATTTATATAGATTGTGGCAATTAATTATTCATATCTATATGCCTAACCCCTATCAATAGAAAGCAAATTTAACTTGAAAAGATAATATTTCATAATTCGCTCACAATTTTCTATTATCAAAGAAAATCATGAAGCGCGGATCTCGTTCTCTCTCACCTATTGCCAATAATGGAGGTTGACTTTTCCTTTGACCGCATTGCTAGGACTTGTTTCCACCGATCTTCTTCATGAGAATAGGAAGAAATTGTTGAGTGCATCACTTTCCACCTATCCATATATTTCACTTCCTAGCTGGAACCTTAGAACCTGTCAAATCACAAACTTGGTTATATAATTGTGTATTAGCTATATAATCATCATAATTCGGTAGATGAAGTAAACATTAAACGAAATAATAAATAACAATATCAATTTATGAAATACAAGACAATTGCATACCTACCATGTCACAATCTCTATAGCTTAATGCCCAATGTGTGATTATGAAGGTCAAAAATAAATAGATAGAGTGAAAATAGTGTCAAAAAGAAGCAATTGTGAGGCTCAGCATTTCCCAAAATGGAGGTCATTGCATATCCTCATGCAAAAATTTCAAAACTGATTAACCTTGCCTGTTACTGAACTTCTTCATATACTTGAGCTAAAACATCTAGATTTGTCTTCTTTGTCTTCTTCTTAGTGACTGTCATCCTTGGTTTCTTCATGAGAAACTTATACTTCAGACTTATGACTTTTCTCTTAAGGGATTTTTTCTTTTATTTTAGCTTCTTATTCTTATCTTACCATAGAGAAAGATGTAAGAGAATATTGCCATTATTGGTCCTTTGTATTTCATTCCATACTTTCAATGTTTCATGTTCCTATTTTAAGTGCCTGTTTAGTGTCTCCAATTCAAAAATTTCTTGTTTGAGAGCATTTATAATTGGAGGGTCTTGTGGACTATCAGAATGAATTTCTTTTTCTTGATTTGAAGAGGATGCAGTGGCCTTTTCTGTAGATTTTTTCTCCAAATATTCTATATAGTCATATATCTCCTATTGGACTGGGTCAATTTCAAAGGTTCTTCTTAATGTATTAGAAATTTGTGATGAGACTGGTGATGAAACCGTAGGCGAAATAATTAGTGATGGAGCCTTTATCCCTTGTTCTTCCTCCAGATTGACAAACTCTATGGATTGTCGAGATGATTCCTTCATTTTTTTTGTCGAGTCTTTCACTCCTCCTGACAATGGATGAGGTTTTAGTGAGATGAATTTGTTTTTGAACTTTTCTTTGTTCTGTCTTTGCTTTCTCTATTTCCTCTATTTTTCTTCCAGATATGTTTTCTTCATTATCACTGGTTTTTCTTCTTCGAACATTCTTCTTTTTAAGATTTTCTAATACATCAACAAGGGGAGTTCCATCTTCTGAGGGATGCTCTTTTTGTAGAGGTATGTCATGTTTAGGAGTTAGAGATAACTTTCTTCTACTTCTCTTTATTTTGCTGATGGGTTCCTCCTATTCTACCTCTTTAAAGTGGTTTCTAACTAAGAAACTTTCCCAATCATCTCCTATATTTTTGAGGTGGGCTTCAATCAACAATTTTATCAAACCATGACGATACATAGTGTTCTCAATAGACTATATTTTTCTCTGAGTATTACCAATCATTTTCTTTAGACTATTGAGTAAGAAAATGGGCAAATTAATTTTAGTACCCTCAAGGAAATGCATCATCAAATATATATGATAGAAAAACATACAACTGAATATACCTTCACAAGTAATAGTTTTGAATGATCAACAATAAATTTCTCCATTTTATTTTAAGAGTTGTACTTGTGATACCTTTCTTAAAGACTGAAGTGTTCATACCTGGGATTTTTAGAAATGTTTTCCATTTGTTTCCTTCAATTCCTCTATTTTTGAACTATCTTTAACCAACTCTAGGTAGCCCAATTACTTCTACCATGAAGGATTTTGTCACTACTATTTTCACAACTTCAATTTCTACCTCAACTCCATTGAATGCTAGGACAAAGGACTTCGTTTAATTCTTTTTCATAGCCGTCAAATTTTTCTACAAATTCCAAACATTGCACTTGTTGTAACATCTATCTGACCTGTGGTTAACCCATGAATATCTTCCCATTCAGCTTTATCCTCATGATAAGCCTCATGTTGGCAAAATATCAACCTCCAATTGCTTCTTTTGATAAGGTTATGGAGCAAAAATGGCTTAGGAAAGCTGAGTATGGATGGGAGTGAAATCGTCAATGGAAATGAGTTAAAAGGCTTTTGGGAAAATAGAGTATGAATGACAGCAGAATTATCAGGGTTTTTGGAGTGGATTATCTGCGTAATTATGAATGATGAATGAGCTTACATCCAACTTCATTGATAAGACATATTATTTATAGTTAAATATGAAGTTGGAATAATAATGATTACTTCAAATGGTGTAGAAATGTCTATTTTATTTCATAATCTAATGTTTCTTACCTTCATTATTTAATCTAATATTTAAGTACCTTTGGATTTATGATTCTAATGCTTTGATTGACCTTTAGAGATTGTCCTTGGATGCCTTCAATTGCAAGCTTGATCACTTTCTTATGCCAAGATCTTCAATTGTCCTAGTTGGTCCCTGTGAGTATCAACTACAAAATTTTGTTAAAGCTGCAGATTCTCAACAATTTCGTAGCTTCTTATTTTGAAAAGAAAAAGAGGATTACAAAGAAAACGAGATTAGAACAGGGTTTAAAAATAAAATCTAGGGTGCCAAGAGTACTTGGTTTTCATCCTAAATTTTCTATATAAACATGCCAACATTGTTGGTTTTCATGTTTATACCATTTATTATTATTATTATTATTATAAACCATTGACAAGGGAAGAATTTGTTAAAAATATGCAAGACAATATTGATTTGAAGGTGGTTCGGATGGATTTCCCTTGATCTCCAACTTGGTCCTCTTAGAATGGGTGCTTCATAAATATTTTCTTTCATTGTTGAAAAAGTTTTTTGGCAATCATAATTCCAAATGAATTCACAATCTTTTGTGAGCAATTTGAAAAGTGGAGAAGCAATTTTTGTAAAGTTTTCTATGAATCTTCTATAGTAACTAGTAAAGCCAAGAAAACTTCTAACATCTCTTTGACAAGTTGGACTTCATAATCTATAAATAACCTCTACTTTAGATGTATTCACTCTAATTCCATTCCCTAAAATATATCGTCCTAAAACAATTCCATTTGTTAACATCATAAAACATTTTTCATGGCTTAATGAGAGATTTTCTTCCTCACATACAATGATAACTTTTTCCAAATTTTTAAGAGCTTCTTCAAAGGAATTTCCATAGATACTAAAATCATCCATATAAACTTCCACACAATCATGAATTAGATCAAAGAAATGCCTAAAACTTCCCATTGGAATGTTGCAGGTGCATTACATAATCTGAAAGGAAGTACTCGATAGGCATAGATTCACCATGGATAGGTAAAAGTGGTTTTATCTTGATATTCTAGAGCTACTTGGATTTGGTTATATTCACTAAAACCATCCAAGAATGAGAAATATTTCTTTCCTGCCAAAGTTTCTAAAACTTGATCTATGAAAGGAAGTGGAAAATGATCTTTTAAAGTGGCTTTATTCAATTCCCTATAGTCAATGCATACTCTCCATTTTCCATTATTTTTAGGAATAATTACGAATGGTGAAACCCACTCGCTATCTAATATTGGATAAATGAAATTCATATTCAAAAATTTTTGTAGTTTCTCTTTAACAATTTCCCTTAAATTTGAATTCATTCTCGTCTGACGTTGTCGAATTGGTTTGGAATTTTCTTCAATGTAAATATAATGTATACAAGTGTTAGGATCAATTTCTTTCAACTCACTGTATTTCCATGCATAGGCAGAGGAATGTTCTTGTAACATTTTTATTAAATATTTCTTTTGAAATTATTCTAGATTGTTATTGATATTCAAGGTTTTTTCTAGAAATATTTCTATTGAAGAATTGCCAATTTTTTCCATAGAATGTAAAGATAATTGACGAGATGATAAATATTAAATATTACATTGTTCTTCAAAAAATTGATTAGATTCACAATATGAGGAAGACTCATTATTTTCCATTAAATTCAAAATCTGATCTTCTTCATCTATTTGTGAAGTAACAAAGATTGGTCGTATATCAATATCATCATCTATCCATTTTTCACTTTCTACCCCTATTGTTGTTTTTGCATGAGGATATAATGTGAATTCTTTAATGAACTTCCATCAGCAATAAACATATCACCAAATCTACAAATTATAAAAGAATTAGTTGTAGCTAACAATGGTCTTCCTAGAATCAATTGATGTCCTCCTAAATTACTCTTGGGCATTAGAATCATAAAATCAACAGGATACTCCCAAGAATCTAAGGATATAAATATGTCCTCTAATACACCATCGGGTTTAATAACAGATTTGTCTTCTAATTGCAACAATGTAGGTGTATATTGAATATTATGAAGTTTGTTTACTCGTGATGTTTATAGTTTCTCCTAAATCAATCAATGTGTTTGGAATTTTGATACCATTGATATGTTTTTTCACAATGGGAATTCCTCGATCAAGAGATTTCTAAATTGTTGTTTTTCCCATCATGATATCTGCAATTTTTCCAACTAATTGAATTCCCTTGACCTCTTTTCTCTTTCTTCCTGATCTTTTAATACTTAACTCCCTAATTTTCTTAGAAAATATTGGTATTTCTTTGATAGATTGTAACAAAGGAATTTTATACAAACATTCTTTAGTTCATCTATCATGTCATAATCAAGCAATAAAATATGTTTTTCTACCCCTTTATCAATTTTCAATCTCTCAGGAAAAGGTGGTGTTTGGACAAATACTGAAGGTTGTTCTATGATGGGAGTTTATTTTATTGGAATATCATCAGAATGTACAGGGTGGTTTGTTTTGATATTTTTATTCTTGATTAAGATATTTCTCTTTTTTAGAGAGATTCTCCTTTTCAAATTCTTGCATAATGACTAATGGGGAATTCTTTTCCAATATTCTACCATATCTCAGTTGGGCACTATTTAGATCTAATGGAGTTATGATGTAGATTTGGAAATTTTGTCCTTCCATATTGTAAACAAGTTGTGAAATTTTATTATTTTTTGGATTTGGAAGTAGTTGAGTAGGCAATTGATTTGGTCTTTGAGGAAATGGTTTTGAAATTTGTGGATTTGGATTTTGAGGTTGAGTTGGTTGAACATGTTGAGGAAAATATTGTGGTGGAAAAATAGGTTTGTTGATATTGAGGATATTTTCCATAAGGATTTTTCCATCCTTGTGCCCAAGGTTGAAGCAAAGATTTCCAAGGCATGGGTGCAATCCAATTGTTTTGTGATGGTTGTGCAAATGCTTGAGTGTTAAAACCTTGGGTCATATTTGGTTATGAATTTTTCCAAGGTCTCTTAGCAATAAAACAAAGGGGATTTACTTGATTTGGTATTACTTCCTCTTGATAAACAAATTTAAGACTTGGTATTGAAGGACATTCCTTTGTATCATGATTTTCTTCACATATAACACAGGTTTCTACACTTTTTAAGTCAAGAGGGCATTATCTTAGAGCATGTTTTTTTCTACATTTGGGGCAAAAGATTGATAATGCAAAATTTTCATCCTTTTGATTATTTTTCACTTTAAGGGTATATATTTGTTCACTAAGACTCCCTAAAATGTATGTTTTAAATTTGTCAAGCAAATTTCCTAATTCAGCCCTACTTATTGTCCCAACTACAAATTTATTAATCCTAGACATGAGAGGGTCTCTTGGATTTTTCCCAGTTCTTGGAGTACCTCTTGAAATGTGTATGCATAACTCACAAATTTCTCCACATGATAACTGAGAAATATCTCCCTTACCCATCAAATTGAGAAGATAAATCCACTCATCTCTGATGGATTTTAGTAAGAAATATTTCAAATTTTCTTCATCTAATTCATGCATTTTAGCCTTTTAACACTATAATCAAATTTTTCAATGAAATCTTCAAGATTTTAATATTATTTTTGCATCATTTTAAAGACTTCATCCTTAAGATTATGGGGCATACAATAGTCCTTATATTTCTCTAAGAATGTAGTGTTCATTTCTTCCCAAGTTCTTATAGAATTTACTACTAAGCCCATGAACCATTTTAATGTTGCATCCTTAAGAGTTTCTGGAAACAATTTCAGCTTTTGAGTGTCAAGAAAGTAATCATAATATCTACACAAGACTTCAAACTCAAAGAGAAATGTTTCAGGATCTTCACTTCTTAATCCATGAAAATTTAGAAGGATGGAGGGTGAGATGTTTTTAATTGTAGTTGTTGTATCTTCATCGAGGATAGGAAATCCAAAAGGTCCTAGATCTCCTCTATCTCCTCCTCTCCCTCTTCCTCCACCTCTTCCTCCTCCAATCCTAGGTTGTTCACCATTGATATTATGTATCTCTCCTTCCCCTTCTCCAACCATTTTAGATTCTTAAGAACTAATTTAGGGTTCCAAAATTGGGTTTTCTAATTCCTCTTCTAGTTCTTCTAATTCTTCTATCGATGGTAAGTCAATATAAGTTTATTCCTCCACTTCTTCACTAGGTATTTCTATCTCTTGTCCTAGAAGTTGCTCTCAAGTTGAAGATAGGAAAATTACTCCTTCAGTTGGGGATGTAGGATCATCTTTTTCTATTATTGCTTCAGTTGATGAGGTTGGTGAATTTCTAGGTTGGATTTCATATCTAAGTACCTCAGGAAGTTTATGTTTTCCTAAAAATGATAGAATATGAGTTTGCGTGGGTGGTGTGGCACTACGAGGTCGTGGTGGGGTGAGTGAAGATGTTGGAATTAAGCTTTTACCTGTACCTACAAATCTACCTCTAGAATCTCTTTCCCTATGCATATCATTTTTGTTTTTTTTTTTTAAGTAAAAATGAAATGCTCCTATATACACTTCCACGACAATGATGCCAAAATTTTTAGTGATTTAATTGATATTAAATTACTTACATGAATTATCAACCAAGGCTAATAAACTGATGAAGTGTAAGTGCATTGTATGTGCTATAAGTATTTGGTTATTCATACAAATTCTAAATTAAATTGAGTTATAGAAAGATAAATTCTAAATTAAATTAAGCTATTGAAATGCACATGAGTAAATTGGTTATTCCTAGAAAATAAGATTATCTCTACAATGATGATGACACTCTCTGCTTTCAAACAAAACTACTTATACTTATAATATTCCGCACTTTACTTTAAAATTGAAATCTCACACTTGTATAAATGTAAATCAATATCACACTTTACATAAATGAAAATCAATCCATACTTTTCTTAAATGAAATTCACACTCTATTGCATAAATGAAAACTGCTCTCACTTAAGAAATCTCGTGTTTAAAGAAAATCACGCATTTGCATGAATAAGAATCAGAGTTGCATGAAAAATGAAATGAAACAAACTTCTTCTTAAAACACACTCACGCTTACTTTAATTAAAGATCACACTTTCTTGAATTTAACAACTAATTATGTAAATAAATCTATTGTCTAAGATGAAACTCTGTGTGAAACTAGATCACTACTACTAATCTTTATCTATGTGCATTCAAAATTTGAACAATAAGAATGATTAACACAGTGATTTTGTCTTAACTCTGAAAGAAAATTGAAAACATAAATACTCGATTAAATAAACATAAATCTATGAGAATATAAGGATAATAGCTAACTATTAAAACAAAAAAAGAATCCTTACTGTCTCAAGGGGGGCCTCCATGAGAAGCATGAAGTCACTACGTTATTTATCAAGAACTTTAACCACACATTGAGAAAATTAAGGGATTCTTTTAAAAAAAAAGCAGATTATCAAAAGCTTGAGTCTCATTGTTGCGTTCACTATCACTGTTTTCATTTCTACTGAGAGGCATATTTATAGAGCTCATGGCAATTATTGTTTAGATCTATATGCCTAATCCCTATCAACAAAAACAAAATTTAACTTGAAAGAAAATATTGCATAATTCAATCATGATTTGCTATTATCAAAGCAAATCATGAGGCACGGATCTCGTTCTCGCTCACCTGCTGCCTATTACAGAGGTTGACTTTGCCTTTGACCACATTACTAGGACTTGTTTCCATCGATCTGGTTCATGAGAATATGAAGAAATCGTTGAGTGCATCAATTTCCACATATCCAATATTTCTCTTCCCAATTGACACCTTGGAACTTGTCAAACCAGGAACTTGATTGTTGAATCATGTATTAGCTACAGAATCATCATAATTCAGTAGTTGAAGTAAACATTAAACTAAATAATAAAGAACATTATAAATTTATGAAATACAAGACAATTGTACACCTGCCATATCATAATCTATGTAACTTGATGCCTAATGTGTGATTATGAAGGTAAAAATGAAATATATAGAGTGAAAAAGGGTGTCAAAAAGAAGCAATTGTGAGGTTCAACAAGTGCCTTAGTGGAACAAAAACATCAACGGAAACAAAAACAAAAAAAAAGTGTGTGATCATATGTGTGAGAGTGCAGTGTTGTGTTAGTGTGCATCGAAGCAGAGAGGCTGAAGCACCTAAGAGGACACTATGTAATATAGTGGCAAGAGAAACGTGATGGTTGTGTGAATAATTGCAAGGGTAGTGCTGAAGTGCATTCAGTGTAGATCACTTGACAATGAAGGTAGAGGGAAGAGGAGGTGTTAATATAAGTAGCGAGAGGAGATCTGTTACATGTGAACACATAAGGCAGAATGAAGAAGTCAAATATGTGAACAACCATTGTTGGTATTTATCTATATAATTGTAGGCCTTTATTTTTCAATTTGAAAATTGTATGAAATAGTAGAGCAGTGGCGAGAGCAGGTTGGTGCCTCTTGGCAAACTGGTGCTTGCTAACCAAAGCGGGTCAGTGCCTCCTGTGAGTGGGTTCTCACAAACAAGCAAATGTAATTAAGTGGATGCTCAATTTACATCATAAACAAACAACAAAATTGGTGGTTTTCTCCCTCTGGGTTTCCACGTGAAAAATATTGTGTCAAAGTGTGTTGCTCATGTGATTGTTGTTTGAACATGTGTAGCTGAAATATTGTTGGCTCACTATATTTGTGAATGAATGCTCTCACAAGTTAAAGAATATAATAAGGGACTAAAAGCATAATAATAAAAATAAAATAGCTTCTTAATTACTGATTCACCCCCCCCCAAGCAATTCCTTATTTCAACAATTGGTATCAGTGGCAAGTTCCTTTAGCAACATTTTAAACACTGGAAGGTAGATTTATAAGGAATTATGTCTAGGTAAGAGATTAAAGAGGCTTACTCAAGTAGAATACCAGTCTTTGATGGGACCAACTATGATTTTTGGAAAGTGATAGTGGAATCATATCTTATGTCCTTGGGAGTAGATGTTTGGACTTCAATACTAGTAGACTACAATGTCCCTGATATTCCTCCTATTGATGTAGATGGTAAAAAAATATATGGGGACAATGCTAAAGCTGATAATTCCATTCTCTTTGGTCTTAGTCAATCAGAACTTGTAAAATTTATCCACTGTAACTCTGTTCAGGAAGTGTGGGTAAAGCTTAACTAGAGTCATGAAGGAGATGACAAATTCAAGCAAGTGAAACTTTAGACTTTTAGAATGAAGTTTGAAAGCTCTAGAATGAATGAGAAGGAAATCATAGTAGAATAATTCCTCAAATTTGATGAAGTGACTAATATGATTAGAGGACTTGGTGAAGAAGTCAAGGAAGAGATGATTTTTAAGAAAATATAAATATACCTACCCATGAGATTTAATGTCAAAATCTCATCTATCGAGGAAATGGCTAACTTAAAGAATCTCAAGATGGATTAGCTACATGGTACTCTCACAACCTATGAGATAAAAGTAGGAATACAAAAATCTAAAGTGAAGGAAGTGACGTTCAAAGTATCCAGAAAGGGAAAGGAGCACAAAGATCATGAAGACTACTCCAGCTATGAATTTGATCAGGAGATAGCTCAACTAGCTAGAAAATGAAAGAATGGCTTAGGAAAATATGAAGGGAAGTTTCCCTTAATTGTTTTGATTATGGAAGAGTTGGACATTTCTCTTCCAAATTCCCTTCTATAGAAAAGGTTGAAAGGGAAGAGGATCTGAAATTTGGAAACAAGTCTCAAAAACATAAGAATAAAAAGCCCTATAAGAAGAAGGGGTTATACTCTACAGAGTATAACTCAACACTAGAGTCAAACTGTGAAGACTCATCAAAGGATGAGTCAGATAAGTATCTTCTTATGGCCTTTGAGACAGACCCCAATAAACAGGGTATTATGGACTTAGAAGAGGAATAAGAAGGAGTAGTATACCTTGAAGGGGAACTCATTAGTGCCCTCGACGATTTGAATAAAGAAAGGAAGAAAAATAAGTAGTTGAAGGAACAATTACAATGTGCAGAGGAAGGTATGTATAACTTTGATAATCAGGAGTTTTCCTATCAAAAAGAAAAACTTGAAGAATTTATCAAGGGAAAGTACAATCTAGTCCTTCTACTGAAAGAAAAACAAGGAAACTGTGAGAAACTGGAAGAGGATAACAAGCAGTTGAAATAGGATCTGCTCAAGTTAAAAAGGGGAATGATCTCACAAATATGCAAAGATGATATTATGTCTTTAAAGGTTGAGTTGGAGGAGGCCAAATGAAAAGAATAAGTTCTTCAAAACTCGATTCAAGAATGCGAAGAGAACTATCAGTGTCTTGAAGAAAAGGTTGTCTTTTTTAGAACCGATCTTGAGAAAACAAAGACCGAGAAGGGTCTAAGTGAAAAATTTGCTGAAGGGACAAGGAGACTAGATCAAATCCTGAATAGTCAAAGGTCCTCAAGAATCAAAACTAGTATAAGATACTTTAGGACACAATAATATTCTATTGGGAAGATAAAATTCAAGTCCACAACATTCAAAGAATCACAGAGCCATGAGAATAAGAATCATGAAATAATTAATGAAGACAAAAGAGCAACCAGGAAAAGAGGAAAACTTCAATGGAGAACGAACCAATCAATTAGATGAAAAAGGTATTTTCCTGCACAATCTCATAATGTTTCTAACAATAGGCATGCCTATTTGTTTTATGGTCATTCCTATAAGTGTCATATGTTTGGACATAAATCCATTGATTATAGAGGGATCAAAGTTGAAAGAGATGAAAATACTAGATATAATACACATTGGATTTCTATGTATCAAAACTCTTCTCTCAGAAATCAAAATGCCTTCTCTCCCTTGTGAAGTGAAGTAGAATGCTTCAAATGTAATAATTTTGGGCACAAATCTAGTGAGTGCAGAAACAGGTTTGAATACCTATCAAAGTCCCAAAATGTTAGACAGACAAGTATCCAAAAGGATAAAGGGAGTTGGAAACTAAAGACTAAAAAGAGCATGCAATGTGGACTCGCCTTATCATCTCATAATCAAGAAAACAATTGGTACGTGGATAGTGTTTGTTCCAAACATATGACTGGGGACAAAAGAAAATTTTTGTCGCTTAAGGAAAAGGATAGAGGAAGCAATGTCACTTTTGGAAACAATGCTCCAGCAAGAATCAAGGGAAAATGAGTAGTTAATCTTGATAAAAAAAAACAAAAGCACAAAATGTGCTATATGTAGAAGGTCTCAAGAAAAATCTGCTCAGTGTTAGCCAAATGTGTGACAATGGCTATGATGTGACCTTTTGATTTAAATACTATGAGATCCACAACATAAAGAATGTAAAACTAGTGGGAAAATAAATCAAAACCCACAATAATATATTTTTGTTTGATGATTCCAAGGTCAATTGCTATTTGAGCAAAACGAGTGAAGCACGTCTGTGGTACAAGAGGCTTGGGCATAGGAATTTTGGTAGTTTTATGAAGATAAGAAATATGGGATCAGTGAGAGGATTACCAAGACTATCAAAGCCCAATAACACAATCTGCAAGTCATGTTAGTTTGGAAATTAGACTAGGACTCATTTCAAATCGAAAGAGTTCTCCTCATCCAGACCTCTAGAGCTCATTCACACAGATATTTGTGGCCCAACTAGAGAAAAAAATATCAAAAGGAGAGAGGTATTTCATGTTTCTCATTTATGATTTCACCAGGGCTACTTGGATTATTCTCTTAAAAGAAAAATCGGAAACATTGAAGCATTTCAAGAAGTTTAAAGCTCAAGTAGAAAATGAGAAAGATTTAAAGATAAAGTTCTTAAGATCAGACAAAGGGGGAGAGTAAATCTCAAGAGAATTTAAGTAATTTGGTGAAGAGCATGCGTTAGGAGGCAATACTCAGTGGCTATAACTCCTCAGTAAAATAAAGTAGTATATAGGAAGAACAAAACAATCCAAGAAATGGCCAGAGCAATGTTAGATGAAGGAGGAGTCTCTCACAACTTCTGGGGAGAAGCAGCCAAGGAAGCAATATATCTATCAAACAGAACTCAACTCGGGCATAATAGTGAAAAAACTCCCTATGAATTATGGAAGGGAAGACCTGCATCAGGTAAACACCTCAAGGCATTTGGGAGCAAGTGCTTCATTAAAAGGAATGAAAAGAACCCTAGGAAGTTTGACTCACGTGCTAACGAAGGAATATTTCTCAGATACTCTATTCGAATCAAAAGATATAAGTTTTACAAAAGGTGGACAAGGACGATCGAGGATTGCATCAACGTAATAGTAGATGAAGTAGGTTCACAACCTAAATCCTCTAAAAGTAATATGAACTCAGATGATGAAGAAAGATCAGATTTGAGGTTTGTCGATCTGAATGAAACAGATTCAGACAGTGAAGTTGAGGAAGCAAGCATGTCTTCAAGGCCAAATACACTATCTAGGTATGTACAGAAGGAACGTCCTGAGAGTCAAATTCTTGGAGATCAAATACAGGGTGTCCAAACTAGAAGGAAACTTGTGGTCATTACAAGCTATGAAAATTTCACTCTATTATCATAGATGGAACCCAAGAACCTTTGTCAAGCAAACAAAGACAAGTTTTGGGTGAAAGCTATGAATGGAGAACTTGAAAATATTGAAAATAATGATACATGAGAGCTTGTTCCAAGGTCTAGAGAGAGAAATGTTATTGGAACCAAATGGTTTTTCAAGAAAAAACTGAATGAATAGGGTCAAGTAATCAGGAACAAAGCTCGATTGGTCTGCAAAGGGTATGCCCAAATAGAAGGGGTAGATTTTGAAGAAACCTTTGCATCGGTAGCTTGACTGGAAGCTATAAGGATATTCCTTGCTCTTACCATCCATAAGAATATCAAAGTATATCATATGGATGTGAAGTCAACATTTCTCAATGGAGATTTAGAAGAAGTAGTTTACATTGAGCAACCTGAAGGATTTCCACTCACATCTGATGAAAGGCTCGTATGCAAACTAAAGAAGGCCCTGTATGGATTAAAATAGGCCCCTGGAGCTTGGTACGAAAGACTGGATAAGTACCTTAAGATACAAGGGTTTAAGAAAGGCACAGTTGACAATAACCTGTATATAAAATCTGAAGGCGACCATCTACTGATAGCAATTGTGTATGTGGATGATATAATATTTGGCAGTGATATGGAACAGTTAGGGCATTAATTTGCAAAATGTATGCAAAAAGAGTTTGAAGTGTTCATGATCGGAGAATTATCCTTCGTCCTAGATTTGCAAATTACTCATTCTCCATAGGTAGTGTTTATATCCCAATCCAAATATCTCAAGGAATCCCTTAAGAAATTTGGAATGGAAGATTGCAAACCAGTCAGCGTGCCCATGACTACAGGATGCAGATTGTGCAAAGAAGATGAAACACCACTGATAAATCAGTCTAAATACAGGTCAATGATTGGAAGCTTACTGTATCTGACAACTTCAAGGCCAAAAATCATGTAAGCAGTGGGGATTATGGCCAGATTTTAGGCCATTACGTGGGAGAGTCATGTTGTTGTTGTCAAGCAGATTTTCAAATATCTTCAAGGTACATCATAATATGGATTGTGGTATGCTAAGAGTGAACATTTCAAATTAAAGGCCTACACGGATGCAGATATGGATGGAAGTATTAATGATAGGAAGAGTGCTTCTGGTGCAACATTCTTCCTGGGTAAATGCTTGGTGTCATGGGCAACAAGAAACAAGGCTCTATCTCTCTGTTGGCTGCTGAAGCAAAGTATACTTTTGTTGCTACCTATTGTACACATATTCTATGGATGAAGAAAACCTTGAAAGATATACAAGTAGAGTTGTCTGATCCCATTCCAATAATATGTGACAATACAAGTGCCATCATCATCTCCAAAAATCCAGTCATGCATTCGAACATTAAGCATATTCCTATCAAGTACCATTTCTTAAGGGAACAGGTTGCAGCCAACACTTTCAAACTTGAATATGTGCCCACTAAAGAAAAACTGGAAGATATATTTACCATGCCACTGATAAGGGAACCATTTGAATATCTCAGGCAATAGATAGAAGTTGTGACTCCTCCCTCCAAATGACTTCATTTTGGAAGGTGGTGGCAGTTACTCAGAATGTGGAACTCATGGGAGGGTAGACTACAATGGTTCACGGGGAGTGCTTGAGAATTTTTCTTTGTCATTGATGTCAAAAGGGGAGAATATTGGCATTAGAGTAGATCATGCCTAGCCTGAGGGGGAGCTTATGGTGTTTCCATCAATGCCAAAGGGGGAGATTGTTAGACATTTAATGGTGTATGGGTGATTGTGTAAGTGTTGGAATTGATGTCAAACAAGGGTCAATATGATGATTGGGTGTTAGGGAGGAATCCATTGGTAGCTACAAGCTTCTTGTAGAGGATCTTCACAGTAGTAGGCTTATTGAATAAGCCATAAAATGATCATCATGGAGGTTGTGAGTTCAGTTGTATAAAGAGTCAATGAATAGAGAAGTTTGCAGTCATCTTCCATGCAGCAAAAGGACTCAAAGCCTACACTAGACCCTCTCCATTGGAAATTTCTCTGAACAAGATTTCCAATGATATGTGGAAGTCCAAAAATGGACTCCTAGATCAAAAGATATGGTTTGTTGAAGTTTAGGGTTGTGAAGCCTTAGGAAGGAAGAAATGTCGACATATTGGAAGTTCGGGATATTGACACATCGGAATATCGAATTTCAACATAGTAATCCTATCAATATATTGGAGATCATAATGTCAAAGGTTCGGCATATCGACGCATCAACATATCAGAGAACAAGATGTCGAAGGCCAGCATATCAGCGCTTAGGCATATCAGAGGTCTAGCACATCGGAGTATCGGCATACCGGAGATCTGGATACCAGCACATCAAAGGATTGGTGCAAGTGGTACATAGGAGGTTGGAGCCTTACCACATCGACATATCAAGGGCCCTCTTCTCTCTCCTCTAGCAGGACACATGGTAGTATATGATTGGCTCCAATAAGCTACAATTGTGTCTCACTTCAGCATGATGTGGCAGTACATCAGGACACGTGGTAGACTGATTCAACAATATTGGGTGCCCTACTGTGCTAGATCAAGGTGACACATGTCACTGCTATAAAGACACCATGTGGAAGTGATGATGTCATATTGGAGAACGACATATCGGAGGATTGAGATATCGGAACTCTAGAATAGTTGGTTATTGAAAAGTTCTGATTGAGGGGGGTTTTGATATTGGGTATGCTCTTGGTCATGTAAATCCATAGAGCCAAGGGCACAAAGATGTAGCAAAGTAATATTGTCCCCTCAGTAAGATTCTGAAGGCTTGGCACCTATGTGCTACACTAGTGGCCACAGGTAACAATCCTACGATGAGAAATGCAGTAAGGGCTAAGAAGAAGGAGATAAGACACAATCGGAACTTCGCATAAGTTACGATACAAAGGGGGCTCCAATACGGAATTATGTTTATAGTCATGGGCTTGGTCATATGAGACAGTGAATGCTCGGGAAGCTAAGAACCAAGCGACTGAAGATATTAGAACACTACACCACTGTGAAGTTGTGATATGGAGTTTCTCCGAAAAGGAAGTACAAAGAATTAAACAGTGTATGGATTGACAACTATGAAATTGAATGTAGGCACAAAGGAGTTGGTAGTTGAAAAGGGTTAATCCTACAAAATACTCTGTAACAAGAAACTGAGGAAAACATTTGTAACAGAGATGAATTCAAGAGCATGAAGGAAGAAATCGACTACTTTGCATGCACGAATGGTTGTGGTAAATAAGAACATAACGGTCACCTCTGTAGTTTGTCAAGATATGTGGAATGATAAATAATCATGGGACACTTGGAGGAGTGTGAAGGTAACTTGAGAATTAATTTTTAAGCACAAAGCTATGTATAGTTAGACTATGAATAAATGTAAGGTCCATCTCTGTTTTGGGCGCTTTGACAAGAAACTATTAGAATATGCAAGAGTGGAAACTGAAGCCATGCCTAAGTACAAATTGGTATCTAGAGGACAGAGTGGAGAGACTCTCTCATGCAGAGTGTCTCATTGGAACAAAACCATAACAGAAAATGGAAAAATAAGGTGTGTGAGCATATGTGTGAGAGTGCAGTGATGTGATAGTGTGCATCGAAGCAGAGAGGATGAATTACCTGAGAGGACACTATGTAATACAGTGGCAAGAGCAGCACGAGGATTGTTTGAATAATTGCAAGGGTAGCGTTGAAGTGTAGTGGATGTAGAGCCCTTGATAGTGAAGGTAGAGTGCAAAGGAAGTGTTGATGTAAGAAGCGAGAGGAGATCTACTGCAAGTGAAAGCAGAAAGAAAAATGCAGAAGTCAAATATGTGAACATCCATTGTTGGTATTTATCTGTATAATTGTATGCCTATGTTTTTGAGTTTGAAAATTGTATGAAATAGTAGGGCAGTGGCAAGAGAAGGTTTTTGCCATCATAATGAAGAGGTTGGTGCCTCTTGGAAAGTTAGTGCTTGCTAATCAAAGGGGGTTGGTGCCTCCTGTGAGTGGGTGATCACAAACAAACAAATGTATTTAAGTGGGTGCTTAATTTACATCATAAACAAACAACAAAATTGGTGGTTTTTTCCCTCTGGGTTTCCACGTGAAAAACACTGTGTCAAATGTGTGTTGCTCATGTTATTGTTGTTTGAACATGTGGGTCAGAAATATTGTTCGCTCACTTTATTTTTGAATGAATTCTCACACAAGTTAAAGAATATAAGAAGGAACTAAAAGCATAATAAGAAAAAGAAAAGAGTTTCTTAGTTACTGATTGACCCGCCTCTCAAAAATTCCTTATTTCAACAATTTCAAAGTCATAACCCAAAATATTTATGACCTATTTTTTCTTATCTTCTGAGGATAATATTTGTTCCAAAAAGTATTTAATACTATCATAATCTGTTTTTATCTTTAAGTGTATTCCCATTAAGTAAGGTCATCATTTCTTTAGTGCATGTAGTATTTCCAACATTTATTTCTCACAAATAGGTTTGTGTAAATACTTTCCCTTGATTGGATGACTTTCAAAAGAAATGGGCCTTCCTTCTAAACAACACCAATATCATTTCCTGAGGCATCACATTCCACGATAAAGGTTTTTGTGAAGTTTGGTGTAGCTAGAACTGATGCTTGGCACAGTGCCTATTTAAGATGTTGTAAGGCCTTAGTTGCTTCCAAAGTCCAAGAAAATGCGTCTTTCTTCAAAAATGTTGTTAGAGGCACTTCTATTCTCCCATAATTCTTAGCAAACTTACAATAATACCCCATCAAACCGAGAAATCCTCGAAGATTTATGCAGAAACCATAGGGTCTGCACTTAATAATTAACACACGCCATAGAACCGAAAAGTACACAATACATATGCACATAAAAATTTAGAAAAAATTAATTAATAAATAAAATATTTGCAGGAGAACTATTGGCCTCATGCTTGGCCACTCACTCTTCACTCTTACTCACTTATGTGCCTCATGGGCTATCATAGGTTTATACAAGTGGATCTGAACCCAAAGTAGGTTATAGATCCTAAAAAAACTCCCACAGTGTCTCTCATAATCCATAAAAATATCATCTAATCCCTTATCTCTAGATAAGATAAAACTAATCCACAAATCTCTCAATTCTTCCAAAATACTCTCAAACCTTCTCCTATTTACAATAATTCTAATTCTCTCCTAAAACTATAGGAAAATACAATAAATAATTAAATCCTAACTTAAGAAACTAACTCCTTTAGTAAACATTCAACCCTAGGTTATATGCACCTTCATCAAACTGCTCAGGTAAAAGAAAATCATGGTCTCCCGACCATATGTCTTTATAAGTTGATAAAATTCCTCCTCGATCCCAAACTTCAGTCTGTTGTTGATCATCCATTCTTTGTTTTTCTGCTTCAATGATTCTGACTTTTAATTTTCCAAGTTTCCAAATTTTATGTTGTAATTATCCTCCTATGTTGATGTATACTCGAGCAGTAAAATGTATCATGTTGTTATATTTCTGTCTCTTCTTGCAATATCTTGGTCTATGTGCTTTTTCCATCAGTTTCTTTAATATTTCAATTTCAATATCTAATCTAGTTTTTTACTGAATTTTAGTGTTATTATTTGGGAACATTAATCTATATTCATAAACATTAAATTGTAAATTACATTCAGGTTCCATATTTTCACTGATTGAACATTTCTCTTTCTTATCTACAACTTGATTAGATTTAGGTTTCATCAGTATCTTTTCTAGCAATTGTAGTTCTTCTTCATATTTCATTAGCATTTTACGGTCTCTTTCATAAATCATTTCAATTGGTTGATGTTCATTCCTACATGAAACAAAAACATCACCTACAACACATACTACATCCACACACCAATTGTTATATTTAAAAATAACATAATTGTTATCTTCCATCGATGATTCAGTCATCATATGCATATCTTCAAAAAAGTTTATGGCACCATCTGTGGGAATCGAACCCATGTTCACATCAACATATTTCATTTCAGCGTCATCATCGTCCTCACCAAGCATCAGTCCTTGTTTTGGTTCACAAATGCATACATTCATCTCAGTTATCTGGAGTTTTTTCTGCTTCCCTTAGCAAAACTTTCAACTTGTGATTCTATCTTCTTCTAATCAACTATTTGATTGGCCATCTAACTATATTCTTCATTATCCATCCAGATTTCTGAATTTGTAACATCTCCATCAACAAATCAAGTTTTGCCTTCAACTCAACAATCTCTTTCTCGAACTCTCCATCACCAATTCCAACTGCTATGGCATCGTTGTGGCTTTTCTCTGAATTCTGCAAATGACTATCCATAGTCATCTTCATCTCCTTTTTCCCTTGCATAAGTTCCTTTGTATTATGCTTTCTTTGCCACAAACAACTATAATATCTCATCTTTACAGTACATTGACCAGACTTTGGGTGTCGAGCTCTACCGATCATGCACCCATTGCATTCAATGGCTCAACCTTAAATGCACTTTTGACTTAACTTATGACTCTAATTTTCCTTTTGACTCTAGACTTCCAATTTGACATCAACTCTTTAATAGACCTTGTGTGCCAAATACAACAAAAAATGCACCGTTTTATATAATATATAAATATATTCTTCATGACTCATCTATACATGACTCTCAAGTATTCATACATGTTATTCCTTGTTACATTTAGAAATCAATTCTTTAATTTCATATTATGTCATGCATGATCAATATTACCACACTACTTTCTCCTTTGATTTGAATGGCATTCTAGACTTCATTACAATTTCTACATATCAAACTATGTACATTCCACACTCTAGGATGTCAACTTTACTTTTGCAATCTTCCTCACTTCTATATAAGCACTTTTGACTTTTGACCATGATTTTAATCTGACCCACAAAAACTTCGCAAACCATCCATTTAACTTTAAAATCTCATCACCACCAAGTTTCTCTCATCCAATATTAATTACCTCTCAATTAAATATACCTTATCACTCCATACAATACTTTCACATGCTTTATATTAAACTAATTTAATGTTTTATAAAGTCACTTTATAAAAGGTGATTTATACGTTTCTTTTTTAAATCTTATAATTTAAGCATGTAAAAGTATTAAAGTGAGTTATGCATTATTACTTCTTCAACCATAAACTCTTATTTTTTACTTGGATATACGCAAACCATTTCCACACATCTGTAGATTCTTCGTACTAGTTGCCATGTCATAAATCGAATTTGCACTCTCATTTGCTAACACTTGTTTTGATTTCTGAAAGTTTTTTCCCTGTTCACGAAAGGAGTCTCCACTGATTTAGCACACTAAACTCATGGCTCCTCAAGATATCACAATGCTCCAAGAAGGTTTTTAATGGCACGAAAATGTTAAGTGATGGCGCGGAAATACCTCATAGCAACTCTTCAGCCTTAAATTTTCTTTCAACGCAATTAGTAGATGCTTCAATAACCAGATACTGTTACGAAAATGTTAAGTGATGGCGCGGAAATACCTCATAGCAACCCTTCAACCTTAAATTTTCTTTCAACGCAATTAGTATATGCTTCAATAACCAGATAATGTTAAATATGATGAAACGTGGGAATCTAAAACGGTATGACTGATGAAAGGAACGGATGGGGCTACTCCAGATCACTCAGCTAGTGATGTAGATTTTGAAAACAATGCCAATCTTTCCATCATTTTGTGATTGTTTTCCTTCATTTTCACTTGATTCTAACTTATCAATCTGGCCATGCACAAAATTCCAAATAGAAAACAAAGACAACATCTCTCATTGGAGTACCTTGTCAGATTGGAACGTTATTGACAGTGTTCTTCTTACAATTGGATGTGAAATTTCACGACTTTGGTTGTTCTAAGATCTCTTGTAAGATTTTTGAGATCCACAGATCTAGATCTGCAAAACAATAAACAAGCTTGCAAGAGAAGGAAACAAGCAAGCAAGAATTGAGAAAAGAATGAAATTCTTGATTCTACAATATTGGTTTAGAATAAATACATAAAAGCAACTAAGTTAAGCTTAGTTGTACATGCAATAACTAAATCTAACTAAAGCTAAGTGTGCTTTATCTTATGTTAATGTGTACATGTGGCACATGCAAGCAATAAGTTAACTGGAGCTAATCTAGGTGCATGTACACCAACACAGCTAGTCTAAGTGCATGTAC
>APFE031183524.1:0-26732 GCA_000404065.3 Pinus taeda
CTATTAAGCTGTAATACAATGAGTTCAGAATCTAACCTCACTCAAACTCCGAATCCCAAATGAAATAGATTCAGATAATAACTCCACCACTGCATTGTACTCTGCAATGTTGTTTGTTATTTGACCGAGGCTTACCCCATGCATAGATACCAACTCGTTAGAGGGCGAATAGATAACCCAAGCTGCGGAAGAAATATTCCATGTACTATGACAAGCGCCATCAATGAAACCAATATATGTTTGGAGAGGCGTCGACATCTGCGACATCAAACATAAAACCAAGATAAGAAAGAATAACGACGGAAAACTCAATCTCTAAGCTAAGCACACTTTAATCTAAAACACACCAGCTAGAAAAAACTAACCTAACTAAAAAATCTCCACACTCATTTTAAGCGTAATATCTCTTCATGTAAAGACCATTTGTGGGTTTACCTAAAGAGACTCCATCAAAGTCTACCAATTCATAGGCCCCTTTCGCTAGCTTTCGCTTGATAACAAAGGGACCATGCCACATAGGAACGAATTTTCTAGCGCTTAATTTATCATTTTCTTGATCGTACAAAAGGACTAGATCTCCTTCCGAAAAATTTCGAGGGGTTACATTTCGATCATACTGATCTTTAATACGTTTGGCATGAGATTCAATCCCTAATGTAGTATCGCGGCGATTCTCATCTAGCTGAGCCAAGTATAACAAACGTCTTTCCTCTTCAGAAGTAGCTGGAAGTAATTCGATGGCCATTCACAATGACGGGATTTCGCATTCAATAGGTAACACATCTTCCAAACCATAAACTAGTTGGAAAGGAGTGAACCCTGCTGATGTTTTGACTGAGGTTCGGTACGTCCACAGTGCTAAAAATAACATGTTGTGCAAGTTCAACCGATGAATCCCAATGATTCTTCGGATCATGATGACTAAAACTTTGTTGATAGCTTCAACCAGGCCATTAGCTTGTGGATAATAAGGAGTTGAACTGTCATGACGCAAGCCAAGTTAGTCTGTAAGTTCTGTCATCATAACGTTTCGAAAATGACGTCCATGGTCAGTCATAATCGCTTGTGGAACACCAAACCTAGCAATTATATGGTTGAATATGAAAATTGCAGCTGTTTTGCCGTTTGCATCAAATGTAGGCATCGCCTCGACCCACTTAGTAAAATAATCTACCGCAAGGATAATATACGCATGCCCCCCGGCCGAGTGAGGGTTACATGTAATAAAATCGATACCCCATTTGGAAAAAGGACCAACGACAATTATAGGGTGAAGAGGAGCAGGTGGAGCGCGCATCTTGCGATAAAAAATTTGACAATTGTGGCATTTTCGGATCGCAGTAATACAATCTTTAAACAAAGATGGCCAGAAATAGCCAGCGTAGAATATCTTTTGGGCAGTGGCATACCCAGACATATGACTGCCACATGCTCCAGAGTGATAGTCATTTAAGACCCTTTCAGCTTCCTCATGAGTCAAACAACGTCAAAAAATAGAATCCGCCCCAAGATGATAAAGAGTATCTCCAATAATTTTGAATTGTTGGGATTGGAATCGGATTTTCCGACGGTCGGATCATGAAAGATCTGGCCGAAAGGTTTGGGTTTGGAGATAAGTGATGATATCTCCATACCACGGATCTAAGGTGATGATTAGAAACAAGGATTCGTTCGCAATGGACTCCTCCGCCACAGTTTCTGTGCCAACACGCGGGAAGTCACACATAAGTTCCGCAAAAACTAAAGATTTCTTTGAATTGGACTTTTCAAATTCTAAGTCAAACTCCTGCAAGATGAAATTCCATTTGGAGTACTTGCCCCCCAGCAACTGCTTGGTCAAAATATAGATCATAGGGTTGCAATCAGAAATAACCGTAGTTTTGCGTAATAAAATGTAGTGATGAAAATGTTGGACAGCTTGAACAGCTGCCAATGCCAATTTCTCCACATGTGAATATTTTAGCTCAGTGGGATTTAACGTTTGACTAAGGTAATATATCACATGTTCCGTACCGAATTCATCTTCCTGAACTAGCACCATTCCAATGGTGGAATAGGAAGCGGCGAGATACAAGAAGTAGTCTTGGTTGTAGTTGGGAGGATGCAACAATGGTGCATAGGTCAACGCATGTTTTAAAGCATTGAAATATTTCTCAGCTATCTCATCCCAAAAGAATGAAGTATTTTGTTTCAACAACCGGGTAAAACCCTTTGTGATCTCGGCGTAGTTAGGGATAAATCAACGTAAAAAGTTTGCTTTCTCCTGCAAACTTTGGAGTTGGCGAAGACTCGAAGGAGGAGGCAATTTGATGATAGCTTCGACCTTCGAAGGATCGACGCGAATGCCGGTTTTTGAAACTACAAATCCCAACAATCGACCCGTTTCAATACAGAACACACACTTGTGGGGATTCAACTGAATCCGATAATGCCTACACCTCATGAAGATTGCTCATAAATGGACGAGGTGATCAACTCGATGTAATGAATGAGCAGGCAATTCATCAAGATAGGGTTGCAAAATGTGTTTTATATCATGAAAAGCGTAAGACATAGCCCGTTGAAAAGTTGCGTCGACGTTCTTAAGGCCAAAAGGTAATTTGCAATAAGCAAATGTCCCCCACGGACAAATGAATGCCGTTTTTGGTTGATTGGCAGGCAGAATATTGACTTGATTGTATCCGGAAAAGCCATCCATAAAGGAGAAATTTCACTGCCGGCACAATCATCAATAATTTGATCGATATAGGGAGTAGGGTAATTGTCCTTTGGACATGCTCGATTAATGTCCCTATAGTCGATACATATTCTTATTGTCCCTTGCTTTTTATTCATGGTAACAATATTCGATACCCAATCCGTTGACGGGATCAGATAAATGAAACCTGCTTTCAACAGTTTTTCAACTTCTGCTTTAATTGCAGCAACTTTTCTTGGGTGAATCTAACACAGACGTTGCCGAACGGGTTTAGCGTTGGGGTAGGTTTTAATTTCATGAATTAGTATTGCTAGGTCAATTCCTGGCATTTCCTCATAGGACCAGGCAAACACGTCGCGGAATTCTTGAAATAGGGCCTTGTATGTTTTAATTTCATCTTCCGTACAAGAGGCACCTATATGAACGTTTTCAACAATTCCGGGCTTGACTGAAATGTCAAGGGGAATAGTTCGAGAAATATTTCCCAAGTTTAACTCAGAATCAGGATGTTTCATTGGATTCTGAGCGTCCTTAACATATTCAGTTGTAAAGATTGATGAAAAATCGTTTTCAAAACGATCGCTTTCGGGTAAAAATGAAGATCGGTGATGTAGATCTTCCCATGGTAACTCATCGACACATAGGACTTCACGAATTTGCTCATATGATTGAACAAGTTCAGAAAACGTTCTTAATTCCGAGTTTTATGTTGAAAATGACTCTTCATGTACTTCGTTCATTAAGTCGATTTGGGTTGATATTGGGTCGGAAAACGACTGCACGGTTTGATATGCAAGTTCATATGGACTCAAAGGCATAAGAGTACCAAATGTGTCTAGCTCAGTTTCAGAAGGTATGATCCAAGGATCATCATTAACAATGGTTCCTGATGAAATCATATGAATGGTTGCAGTAGAAGACGATGCGTTGATATGAGGGAAAGGAAAAGTGCCCAGTAAACCAGAATCTTTAACTAACCCTACACCAACATCCTTATAAGGGATCGTCGCTTTGCCAACATGTTGAATGCTCTCAGCAGAGGCTGGGTCAGATGAAAAGTATGACAACCTGTCTATAGTTACGATCTTTCCATTGTGAGGGAACTTTATAAGCCGAAAGACCGATGAGACAATAGCTGTCATAGCGTAAGACCAACTACGACCCAGGAGAAGGTTGTAATCTAGAGGGGCATCAACCACCTCCACATCTAGATTAACGGTTTTACCTTCAACCCCTATAGGTAGATCCTATAAAATGTCGAAAGGATGAAACCCACGGCCATCAAAGGCCTTAAGAATTGTCGAGGATTGATTTAGTGAAGGAGAACCAAGCGATCTCCAACACTGTATCGACATAATGCACGTGGAAGCTCCCTCGTCGATCACAGTCCTATGAACAGGTCTATTTTTTACTATCACTGGAATCTAGACAGCCATTTGATGAGGTAGACATGGTGCACTATTTTCTAGATCGAAGATTATTAGGTTCGAGTCCTGAGCGTCAACAGCTCCTATAGCCGACAAAAGTAATTTGCGTTGTGCTGGACATGATTGCAGCACTTCCAAAGCCAACATTGCTAAGGGTGAAACAGCTATATCCTCAACAATGTTGTATTTCTGAGCTGCTCTCGCATATGGGTTGAACGCAGACTTTCAAAGTACACCCTTTGTGGGTGGTTTGATTACTAAGTCCGAGTTAGGTTTCTCGATTTGTAGTGGATCGGAACTGGGAGCTGAGGTTCATGGATTTGAATGAGAAGATTCTTCTTCTTTACCATCAACAGGACTTTTACTGCCATAATCTTGCAATCGAGTCGCAATCCTTACATGAGACATCATCAATATGGGTTCTTCATTGGCACTGGAGGATGAACCGATCATCTTACTATTTTGAGCCGGAAAAGGGTCCTTCAAGACAGCAGGAGTTTGGGAACTTTTGACGATTTTTGCAACTTCTGCCCGATGAAGGAAGTCTCTCGTATAATGATCTTCATCGCAAATGAGACACGGATAATGAGGTTTGCGTTTTTCATTAGTGGGTTCCGCTTTTTCGGGTTTCTCTTTTGAATTTTTCTCTTTATTCTTCTTCTTCCCTTTCTTCTTACCACCGGTTTTTGGTTTAGCTGTAGATGATTCTACAACGTGAATATCAGTGGAAAGTCCCGCGGAAGATTCTCCTGTCGGGGAATCTGGCAAGGTTATTATAGGAGAAGAATTCTTAGAATATTTCTTCTTACTTTTGGTATTTACCGTGCCAATCATACCATCAGCGGCATGAGACCCTGAAGGAGAAGCAACGATTTGATTTTGATTAGGTAGGTTGGGGATCTTCTCGTGTAACGTACCTGACTGAGTGTAAACTAAGTCAAGGTACTGCGCTTGAGCAATGACTTGCTCTTCAGTAACTACTTCGGCTTTAGCTACATCTTCAGTGATCTTGGGCAATAAGGATTTTACAAACCATTCAGCTAAGATCTGATTTGGGATATAAACCTTCACTAAACGCCATCGACGTCTCCATTCATGTATATGATCTGAGATGTAAGTAGACGTTGACTGCTTTAACGAAGTTGAAAGCTCCGTGCCATTGTCGTACCTGACTGGCAACTGAAAATGAGTTAAAAACGAGGTAGCTAACTGACTAAAATAATAAAAAGTGGCTCGCGGTAATTCGATATAGCATTTGGCCGCAAGACCAATTAGAGTGCGTTGAAAAAGACGTAAACGAATAGAATCATCTGAAATGGAGTTGGACGCACACCAAAGATGATAAGTCATCACATGGTTCAATGGGTCCTCTCCTAGTTTACCTTCGAATTTCGGAATATCACTGGGCAACTTATGCAGCATTGGCGGCCAATACGGAAGATAGTTGATTGGATTGTTCGTAAGGCGCGTCAAGTCAGGCAAGTCAAAAGTTGCGATGAATGGTAACTGACGGTTAGGGTCCCTAAAACTTGGGGTCTGCAGACCAGCCCTAGGAGGAGGATATCCAGGATAACTAGGAACGGGAATCGCATTTGGGATATTTTGACCTCCTTGGAAACCAGGATTAACTGGACCATACTGGGTTGCTGAGGTTGTTGATATGTATACCTAGGGTATGGTTGATACTGATAGGTTGGTTGTTGTGAAGCAGGACTTTATTGATACTGTCCTTGGTACGGAGGTTGATTAAACTGAGGTTGAGAAGTGACAACCGTACTTCCTACAAGCATCTGAACCAAAGTCTGGACTGTAGATCCAGACTGAGGTAAATATGTCTGAGGGGTAGATACAGGAACTTTAGAAACCAGAGCTGCCGATACTCCAGAAGAAGGTGGGGTAGATGGAGTAGATGTTGCAGTAGTTGTAGCAGACATTTGAGATGGAGTACGAGGTGTACTAGGTCCAGACTGAGAAACTACAGAAGGTGCAGAAGTTTGAACAGTAGACTGGACACGTTGCTGAGATGGACCAGCAACCAAGGGTTGTCCAGGTTGAGATGACGGCTGCACGTTCGGTTCCAAGACCTGCTGAGATTGAGATGGATTGCACACTAAATTCGTTCTGGGGTATGGACCTTGAGGATATTGAGGGCCATAACCGAGTTGAGGGTAGGGTTGATAATATGATTGACCAGAAGGCGGTTGGTAACCTTGAGATGTGTACTGACTTGGGGTTGATAACCCTGAGGCACATACTGATACTAGGGTTGACCTTGAGGTACATATTGATATTGAGGTTGATTTTGGAGTGCATATTGATACTGAGGTTGACCTTGGGGTACATACTAATATTGAGGTTGACCTTGGGGTACATATTGAGTCTGGGGTTGACCTTGAGGAACGTACTGTCCCATAGGTATGTACTGTCCTTGAGGTTGTCCCTCGGGCGCAAACTGAGTACCTTGAGGTTGCCCCCCAGGCATATACTGGGTACCCTGACGTTGCCCCCTAGGTACATACTGAGTACCTTGAGGTTTCCCCCCAGGCAGTAACTGACCACCTTGAGGTTGAGAACCTGACATCATTAGAATATCTTCTACACTCAATGGTTTAGTACCACTACTTCCAGTTAACAACTTCTGTGTGATAGGTTGAGGAGATGCTCCCGAAAAAGTACCAAAGATAGAATGATACCCAACGGGAATAGAAGGACTGTCGTACAAATAGGTTTACGGAGATTGAGAAAACATGGATGACGGACTAGACATATTCAATGCAGTATATTAATATCTAGGTGTTGGGTGATAAAAAATGCGAGGTGGTGAAAAACTTAGTCCCAGATTTTCCAAAAGATTAGTCAGTGAACGGTACCAAGCACTATTCCTAGGTGGATTATAAAAAATCGATTCACGCTCCCTAAGGTCTAAGATAGGTTGATCTTCTGGAAAAGGAAAGCTTTCTTCAATGTCTAAAATGGCAAGCTCTTCAATAGCTATGAGTCCAGAAGGAAGATCTTGGGTAATTACGGTTTCTACCCTAGGAGAACTAGGACCACTAGGAGATGGAGAAACAAACTCTGATACAGGAGGAGCAGCAACTTCAGATTCGGGTTCAGATACTTCAGGTTCTTCACCTATATCACTAGTAGATGCAATACTACCAGTAGCTTCTGAAATTACTAACGGTTGAGAATTAGAATATATTACGAAAGAAGGTTCTCCTTCTTCAGGTGACCCACTTCTATTACCACTAGGAGACACGAGGACTTTCAAGCCTTCAAGCTGACTTGGTACGTCCTCAGGAGGTTGACCCTAAAGTCTACGGGATGTCCTCAGTAACTCAACCACGTTAACAAACTCAGGGGATTGGCCCCGAATTCTACGGGAATGCCTCAGTAATTCAGCCACAGTTAAAGACTTTTAACTACTTCACACCCAAACAAAGTAAAATCTCAATGAAAACCACCTAAAGTCTCTAAAGAACCAAAAAAATTGAATCACACGCCTAAAGAATCTAGGAGATCAAGCACACAAACAGTAAATTTCCAGAACAAAAACACTAGTTGGTGATGAAATCCAACGTCGCAGAGTTCGATACAGAAATAGCGGTTGGAACAGTTACCCGGGAAACCTGCTTAATGAATAGACTGGCACAAGTTTCTCCACTTAACCGTCTCGAGTGAAGAGAACCCCCCCAAAAATCCAAGTGAGTCTAGCCGACGTCTGCTCCAGGTACAGTGGGATCTTCCCGCCACCGTCACTTTAGGAAGAATCCTAGAGAATATGGTCACTAAGATTACCAACAGAAACAAATATACGTGGGGGAACAGTCTACGATCCGATACGCACACAAGGGAAGAGTAGCAAGCTCAATCCCCTTGAAGGCTCCTCGACATAATCCGAGGTTTACCAACAAGCGACCCCAGGCTCCTCGACAATGGTTAATCCAAGTTTTATCGTTTGTAATACGTGAATATCTGGCGTCGTTCCCAATGAGGAAGGATTGATTCCCACATTGGTTCGAACACGATCTCGTGCTTCTCCTTTAAGAGGAGCTTTCCCAGAGCATAGATGCAACAATTGGATTTCTCCTACCGCAAGATAAAGCTACTTGTTTGTTTTACTATCTTGGAGAGTTAATTACTCCCTACTGCAAGATACTAGCCTAAGCTATGTTGGTGTATTAGAGCCCTAGAAACAAAAAATTTGCTAGATTGATTTTATTTTAAGCGTGATTTCGAGAGGGAAAACATGGTTTTTAGAACAATTCTCGGGCTACAGAGGTAGGTTCTTGGCATACCTCCATTGAATATCAAAATATGCAAGTAGTGGTTTAGTTTTGAAGAGAAAATAAAACTTTTGGGTGGAGGAAATTGATGAAAAGAATTGCTTCTTATTTCTTTAAAAAAACACAGTCTATATATATCTCTATTTTTTTCAGAAATTGTTCTCTCCATTTACATAGTTGGTTTCCCAAGGAATCATAGGCAAAATGATAGGAGGTTTTATGACGAAGGAACCCACCAATTCCTCCAGGCTCCATGCACACCCCCAAGTAGTGCACATATTCACAAGAGCAAATTAGATGAACTTTTTTGAGAAATTCTGAGGGTTTGATAAGGAACTCGCTCAGAAATTTGCCCAGTCTTTGGTCCCTCACTCCAGAACACATGCCACTGTCACCTTTAGGGACCTTTCCATGTAGATAACGCATGAATTTATCAGTAGCATCAGCACCCTTCCTCTTGGGTTGCCTTGGAGCAAGGATGAAAAACTAATTGGCTAGGCCGCCAAGAAAAATTTCTTCCAAAACAATCAAGCCCTTGTAGAAGATAAGAATGGAATAAGAAGAGCTAGCATACCATACCCTTGGGATGCAATTAGCTATCAAATAATCAAGAATATTTCCTATGAGGGGAGGTATAGCATTGTCTATGGTTACCACTTTATAATCATGCATGAATTAAGGTATGGTGTGGACACTCCAACCCCTCAGAAGCTTAGCATCCCTTACTTCCTCCTGCAGTCCCTCATTGACTCCAGTACTAAAGTAAAAATAGGACATCCAGACTAGCTATCTCACCATGGGTTAATCAAAATTTTTATTGGGAGAAGCCCTCCATACATTTACAATCCCTATAGCATGGGAAATTTTCTGAAACATGACTGTTGAAGATGACATAAAGGCCTTGACCTATGATATTAGCCCTACTGGTAGTGAGGGGGAAGAGCAGCAAGGGGGAGAAGGAGAAGAAACTAGTGATTTAGAGGAACAAGAAGGGAAGAAGAAACAAAACCAAAAGAGAGAAGGAGAAAATAGAGCAAAGAAAGACAGAAACAGAGACAGAAGGAGGAAAAGGGGCAGAAAAGATAGAAGTATCTCTTGAGACCCTAGAAAGAGAGGTAACAACTGCTCTCACTACCCTCAACACACCAATTAAGCAAAAAAGAAAGAGGAAGAGGCAGACCTCAATGTATTTCAGGGCTAGGAAGAGCACAAGGATCAAAACAGGGAAACCCCAACCTTCTTATAAAGTGCTAATTGTTATTGAAGATTCACCCTCTGCCCCAAGGAAAATAATCCCCTTCTAAGGCACCTATCACTTATGAAAGGGGGACTCCTAGATCTCCCACATGGAAAGAAAAGGTAGAACTACAGGACTCAAAAACAGTTCTACAGGAGGCATAGACTATTCTACAGAAGACCCTGTCAAAACTGCAGGAGACCGAAAAACTTGAAGAAAGATAAGAAGGATAGCCATAGGGAAAGGAGGAAGCAATAGAGGCATAAGAACCTGATCCCCAACCTTGTCTTGGCTCTTACTACAATATTATTGAGGGGGAAAGAATCATTCCACAAAAAATTACAATTCCACTATTCTTTGAATTGGAGAAAGAAAGAATAAGGACCCATAGGTGGATGCAAATAGCCAAATCAAAAGGGGTTGAGGATATTGGCCATATGGAGAATAAACTCAAAGAAATGGGTAGAGAGTTAAGTGTTGTCAGACACAGAGAAGCAGTTACAAGGAGCCAACTTGAAATAGAAAATGAATTGCTAAGGAGGCAACTGCGAGAGAAAGAGACCCAACTGGCATGTATGGCTAGATGGTCCATAGAGGCATTGCAATGTAGGCAACCAACAAAATCCTATGGTCTGTATCTCAAGGACCAGTGGATGCAATTTTAGATCAAGATTTTGGCACAAAGAGGCACAATTCCTTTCCAAGATTATAGGCTGTTTATGGACCTCTGTGACCAAATCACATCAGAAGATAAGGCAAAGATGGCATAATTATACCTGCATAATATGGCCCTCATAGACATGAATGCGTGGGACCCCAATGCTAGGCTAGGGGACCTGCAACTAATGGCCATGGCCTCATGGATGAACCATGAAGAGTTAAGGGTAGCAGAAATAAGAAGGTTGATGATAAAGGAGAAGAATGAGCCATTAATGATCAGAGTTGAGCCATTAGACCCCATGGACCTCATCAACACACATAACCTACTTGCACATAATCCTCATATTGCACCTAGATATATCAGTGACCAAGCACAAGCCATTGCACATTTTTAGGATATGGAACGATTGCTTGGGGATGACTGTGTACATACCTGTATGAGGAGATGGAATACCTTACCACATATTCTACAGATCAGGGAATATCATTCCCCAATGAAGATGAGGGAGGCATTAAGGAGAGTGCCCATGTATAAGTGCTCCATGTAGAGGTTGCAGGTCAATTGGATTGGCCTAAAATTGAGTCCCCCACTGCTACTAGGCATGCTGGAAGGTAGAATAGAAGAAGGAGAGCAACAGTAATGGGAAGAGGTAGACAGGAAGGTAGGATTCTATGACAAGGAAGAGGAGACCACATCAGAAGCATTGGATGCTCGGGAGGCCACCAGGGCCATAAAAGATGAGGAGATGGACTAAGTTCCTTAGAGGATGAGCAACACTTTCAGTAGGGGGGTGATGATGAGCCTCATAAATGGGTAATTATATGGGCTCATTTTACCTTCTAACCTAGTCAAATCAACCATTCTCTTAGCTTATTACATGATTTTCTGATTATATTTATGCTTATATAGTGAGTTGAGTTAGTTATGATGCCATGAGGTCTAATATGTGTTTAATGCAGATTATTGATGATTTTTGTGGTCAAAATCAAGGATAAAGTGGACAAATGGTAGCAATAACTCGAAGTGGACAAAGGAGAGGACTCATAGGATGGAATCCCCATCATCTATTACTCCCTACTTCGAACTCCACTTCATTCAGCTTGGAGTATAGGCAGCCAAGTCATGCATTAGCATGCAACCGAGTAAGTGGAGGATAACTGATGTTTATCTCGAGTTTTGGGAGCCAAGCCTCCTTGATTTTGAGGAAGCTGTTGGGTGCTTCATTTGTATAAGAGAGCCATAAGGCCTCACTAGGGTCAATTTTTTTTGAATTTTTGCTGCAGTATTAATTATGTAACTCTACTAAACTTCGAGCTTATTATTTTGACAGTTCATGTAATCTTGTTATTGTTTTAAGAATAAATATGGAATCATTTTTGAGTTAGCACTAGGTTACCTCAGAGGGTTGAAGCTCTTGGGTTAGGGCCCAATCCAAGAAGCCAAGCTCCTCTTTTATTGCATTTGTATGTTTCATTTCAGTTTTGCAGATTAGGTTGTGGTTAGATGTATTTCTATTATGAATAAGAATAGGTTGTTTTTTATGATTCAGTAGTTTGCTTCCATTTTGTTTCCAATAGAAAGTTAAGCAGCAATAAAGAAAATATCCAAAAGGCTAGCAGTAGATCCTTGGCCTATCTTCCTCCCTTTGGGACAATGACCTGGGACAAAGACCCTCTTGCTGCCCCAAAAACATAGATTTTCCTCCTTCATTGGACTTCTAGTGTTTGCACCTTTCTAATTGGTTCATAGCTTAGTTTTCTTTACTTCAGAAATTCTTCATCATACTCATTTTCTTATTTGCAATAGTCTTCTTTCATGCAATGGTTATCAACATTTTCTTCCATAGATCATAGTTTACTTTAATGCAAAAACTTTGTTTTTTAGATGCACTTATTTCCTTGATTGGTTAATCTCATTGGTTGACTGTCAATTGTTTATGCAACAGATATATTATAGTATAATTCCAGCCTATCAACCACTCCATCCCTGATCTAATCCATGCCCTACAGGTCGCCCAAGTCTCCCCTCAATTCTGCCTTAATTTCTTGCATTTTCCATAGAGTTTCCTCTCTCTCCTTGAGAAAATCCAATCATCTTTCTCTCTCCTAATGATTCTTGGTAGACCCTAGGTGCCCTAACACTTCATTCCAACCTTCATCTACCTTCTCCACCCACTCTCATACCTTCAAAATAGTAAAAACTACTCTCGGCCTCCTCCTATAGGCCTCTTGTAGAACATTGTTTTTCCTTTTGTAGATTTCCTCTGTCCTTCGGTAGATTTTCTTATAGGCCTTATCTTGAAAGCTGAGTGTGAGAAAAGCCTCTAGAGGGCCACCTAAAACCACCTAGGACTCATACACACCATCCTACATCCTCTCAAGTCCCAAAAACGCCCTCCATCGCCACCTATTGGCTACGACATCCACAAAAGAATAAATTACATGCATAACAATTCACATAAAAATACATAAAAATCCAAAAAGATGTTTTCTGCTCATTTACTTTTAGAAATAGCTTAGGTAGATGTTTTTTACTTCCTTGAATAGATAATGGCATTCTTTTCATGGTTTTCATAGTGTTTTTTGCAAAATTAGGATTAGTGGTTAACTAGGATTTCCTTGGTTTGCTTTACATTTCAGTCTTCCTTTCTGCAAGTAGAATAGCATCAGTAGAGTAATCTCTTTCTTCCTTCCATCACATATAAATCTTCTTCTGGAATCCATAGAAGTTGGCTTGACCTCCTAGTGATCTTGTGCTAGCTGACCAAGTGACAACCTGCAGTAAGAACTAGTACTTGTGCATATAGCACTGTCGCTTCCAAGTTTGTTACGAACTACGAGGTTGATAGGGTAAAGTAGGCAGCCCAGGAGTTGCAGCATTATTGCTGCAATACTGATGCTCACCAGGTATGAAAAAAATTGGTAAACTCTGGCATATCTTAGTCCCTTCCTTGCTGCAACGTGGTCCACTTTATGTATTTATCCTCATAGCTCCAGACAAGGTAGTACTGCTCCTTGATGGCACGCTAGAACGAATTCCAAGTGGATGCAGCTGAAAAAAGTGAGGGTGTACTTTCATCCTTCTGCTCACAGTAGGTTTCCCACCATTCCTTAACCTGGGGGGTGACTTTGAGAAGAGAAAAAGTAATCTTTTCTCGGCTAGGAAAATCATGAACAAAAAAATATCCTTCTAGCAGATTTAACCATTTATATATGACATCTACATCTATTTGGCCCTCAAATATGGGAATGTCAAAGTTTAATTGTACCTTAAAAGGAGTGGTGCCTCTAGAGCGGCTACTAGATGTGGATGTACCACCGATGGGCAACTATTGAAGGATCTAGGCAAAATTATCCATCATCAAATTCCTTTGTTTCTTGAGGGCCTCCTCGAGCAATATTTTCATAGCATCTCCTGCTCCCTATTATCAGGAAATCTAGTGTCCACTCGAAGCTTCTAGTCCCACTAAGACTGGTAGCTATATTAGAAACAAACAAACTAAAACTACTATAGCTTTCCTTTAGGAGAAGTAGATAAGAGGGGAACAAAGGACACCAACCTTAATCTTTCTCTTGGTTCCTTGCTTGGTTCCTCTCCTTTCTAATAGATCTTTGCCACTTCTTCTTCGTCTGCCCAGCTTCAAAGAGCACCTGTGGAATCAAAGAAGCATAATAATATCGAAGAAAAGAGATCTACAATCATAAGAAATACAAGACCATATATGTATTGACCACACAAATGCATATATCATCAAACATACAAGAATGTGGAGGAAAAATTGAATAAATTTATTAATATCAAGAATAGAAAAGAGGATTACAACCAATTGTTCTAACCCAGCATCATCCTCTAGCAAGAAAGCCCTTCTTCACCTCATGTAAAGCTTATATCACCCAACACTATGATGTTGCACCAGGAAACCAACATCACTTCCTTACAAGATATAAGATTCCAGCCTCTGGATCTCTGTGATGAGGGATCCATATATAGATGATTGTAGGGGGGTGAGTCGGCTTCTAGGATTTTGATTAGTGTCCTCCCTCTGATAGTTCTTGATTCCACTTGGAGATTGATTATCTCTTACTCATCCCTGGGCGAATTCAGAGAGGCAAGTGTCAAAGGAGTAGTTTCTAGAAGATTATATGATCCTCCACCTCGCAAACTGTTTGTGCCATTTGTCCATTCTCACCCATCGCACCCTAAAGAAGGGCTTTCCAGTATGCATCACACCCTTTACAATGAGTAGGTGAGATGCTTCACACCCTCTACACTGGGCATTCTGTATGGTCCAGCTTTGACCAGTTCTGAGCAGTTTTCTATGGAGAACTTTTGGGAGATGATGTAATCAGCTGACCTTGTTCCTTTAGGGAGTGAAGCAACACTTTTAGGGACTTAGGAGCCTTTGGTTTATGGACATTTATGATTGGGGTTGCAGTGCCCAAAAAATTCTATAACACTCCCTCATCTTTTTTTTCTTCCCCCATGGGCGACCATCGGGGTTTTCAAGGTTGATCTTGCAAAGGTTCAACCAGATCAAGCCCTAACTTATTATACCTCGACCTCGTTGGGGACATGCAAGGAAGGATCAAGAATGTGAATACCACTTTGGTACCACTGATTCAAATTTAAACAAGAATGAAACAAATTACAGATATATAACTATAAAAATAGAGATGTAGAAAAAATAAAAATTCATTTCATTAATATCAAAGAACTGAAATATGCTTACATACAGAATGGAAACAAACTAGCTTGAACGATGGTAGCTTACCTCTAAGAAGAGATGTGGTGGCTACATGCCTATGAACTATGTTACAATGAGGCTTGAAGGCCTATTTATTATTTAGAAACAATGGAAAACCCCAAACATCCAAACCTAACCCTAGGAGATGAAATACCAAGCTATGGGCCCCGTTGGGGTAAATTGGTACAAATTTTCGGGGTCGTAAATTTGGCACACAATCTCCATTTGATGTGCACGATACCTCGTTAGAAGTATCTATATGAGGACTAAAACTATTGATAATGAATATTGAGTTGAAAATTAGTATTCGCCATCGGTTATTTTCCCAAACTCGTGATTTTCCCAAAGAACATTGTTTAGGGCATGAAAACAACTCTAGAAGTTTAGGACTCGAAAAACTACCCAAAATAGTAAGTTGTGCTGCAATTAAGGAAACTGAAAAAATGAAAGAAAAAATGGTGGGGGTCCAAGTGGGATAGGTGGGTAGCCACCAATATCCACTTGGATCATGAGATAAGCCTCCCCTAAATTCCATTGAGGTATGATTTTTATTAGGGTATCTATTTGGTTGATCTAAAATGACATTCTTGCTGGAAGAAGAGAATCAAAGATGATGAGAAAAATAGTGGACTACAGTTCATGTGACTCTCCCTATAGATAACTTGGTTACCAAGGAGTTGAGTTCTATCTTGATATAGAAGACACATTGAGAAGTTTGAGGGTAGATATCAGAAGTTGCAAGGTAGACAATGACAGGTTGGTTGAGGCTAAGGAAATACTTGCAAGGGCTCAGGAAAAACAGGAAGAGGTCAATGCAATGATCCTTCAGAGTTTGTAAAACTTGTAGAGATAGGGAAAACTAAGGATTAGTAAAAAAATAAGAAGAGAATACTAATGGGTCATATGGTAGCAAGTCTCGATTAGAATATAGGTTGGATAGAGAGTACACAACTAGAGGTGGTAGACCATTGGGTACACCTAGAAGGAGGACCGATATGTATGTGTTTCATTCTAGTTCCTAATCGAGGAGACATCATCATCATCACTACCATCATCCTTATAGGAGGAGTGATTACTTGCTAGAGGAGTTCAAGAAAGTCAAGACTCCTACATTTGATGGAGAGATGAAGAAGTCAGAAGACACAAAGGCATGGTTGCTTGGGATGAAGAAATTTTACAAATTGCATAACTATTTAGACAACATGAAAGCCAAGATAACTACCTTCAATAATAAAGGGAAATCATATATCTGGTTAGAATATGTGAGAAATCTCAAATGAATTTGAGAAGAAGAGTTGATTTTGGATGAGTTTAAGTGACTCTTCAAGAAGAAGTATCTATGAGAGAGGTATTATGATGAAAAAGATGAGTTTTATGAGCTATAGATGGGTTCCATGATAAATGATGAGTATACTAATAGGTTCCTAGAGTTGTTGAGGTATGTTCCTTACCTCAAGGATGAGAAGGAAAATATTCAAAGGTTGATTGATGGGTTGCCAAGTGCATATAGAGATGAAATTGAGTTTGATGAGCCTCGATTGTTGGAGGAAGCCATTAGGAAACTAAAGAATTTTTATGAGCAATAAAAGTGTAAATATGAGCCTAAATGTGTGTTGTAGAGGTTATAACCACCCTCCAAAATTTTTCCTATGCCTCATTTTGGAACGTCCCTTCTAAATCACAACAGCTCATATCACATTGATCCAGGCACTCGTTCTTTGACAAAGCCTCAGTCCTTTCATATTGGCTTGTGTTTTGTTACTTGGTTTACTGCCTAACCCACAAGCCAGCCTCTTGGATTGGTTTTCATCTAGTTCTAGGCCTGCCTTAGAGAATTGTGCAATCCATGAGAGTAACCAACCTTGCTCTTGGGAATTACACAATCTAAGATGAGAGGGACCCTTAAACTAAATAATTTTGCAATTCTAGATGGAAGCCAACCTTGAGCAAGGAAATTGCGCAAAAAACGAGAGGCATCTCAGAGCCCCTCAATCCAAAAATTGTACAACATCTTTTCTGCTTAGAAACTTCTTAGTGCATGAACCAGAGAGTTGTCGAGCTCTTACTAGAACTACACAATATTTCTGGGAAATGCATGGTAGTTTTCTTGAAAAGAAGAAAGTAAAGAGCATCCCAAAAAAATAATGATGTATTATTAGTGTCTCGAAGGTGGCATATTGCTACCTTTGGAAGTCTCCTCTAAGTGTTTCTTTTGTCCTTGATCTTAGGCATGCATGTCATAAATTCCAATTTTCTCAATTCTATGTAATGGATGCCTCTATAGCTCATTTAGACATTCTATAATCAAGCCCTAGAATTCTCGAGGAGAGGAAGGAGGCTTCAAAGCATTATCGTCGCTTTTCCGAGTGAGTTTTTCTTTTATTCTCTTTTGCCACCTTTTCTGTTGCTTTTTCTTGTTTAGCTTGTGGGAGTGTTGTTTCAAGTTATAGATTCCCTTTCCCAAGAGTCACATGATCTTTCCCATTTTTTCACTAACAGTGGTTGTTGTGTTGGCTCTCTTCACATGCTTCATTTTCCTATAGTTTCATCAATTCCTGCACTTGTTTCGCATCCATGCATCAAAACTTAGTCATATCTATACTTAGAATCACATCATGTTTCAGATCTTCTTCATTTTCACGCTCCGTGTGGGCATATCTGGACTCCTCTTGCCCGAAACTCACACTTCACTGCATACACTACACAATTTGGGAGCTCGAGACATCTGTCCTGGCTTCTACATTTGCACAGAGCCTATCCTAGGTTATTCCGACACATAGGAATAGTTAAGTTCAACTTGGTCTAGTATAGAGTTAGGTATAGAGTTAGGTAAAGTGTGTTTCTTTACCGTTGGACATTTTGTAACTTACAATTCGACGGTCACGATATGTAGTGATCCGACGGTTCATTCTCTCCTCGGTATTACCGACACTTGATCCGTGGCTTGACACCCGATTGGTCCATGAATTCTATTTAAAGCGCATGGAGGGTCATTTGTAGGTTAACCGTGCATGAGAGAAGCTTATGTAAATTTTTTCATTCTTTATTAATAAATTGCCTGTAGTAGCCACGTTGGCGCAGGCCGTGGACTGTTTCCCTCTCTGAGGGTTTTAACCACGTCAAAATACTGGTGTATTGATCTGTGATCTGTTTGTGAGCGGTGCCCTTTTGGTGTTCTGTCTGAGGAACTTACCCTGTAAATTCCTACATGGTATCAGAGCTATTTGAGGGCCGCGTCCGTTGGTGATCCAAATCTGAAGCCGGTAGAACTGCATGCGGCTGTCGTTTTCTAGATCTACTGTTTCTGACTGCTTTCGGGCCGAGAGGACTGCTCTGTTGTGTTTGGAGCATCTGTTCCAGTGAGGAACCCCTTTCGTTTCACGCGAAAAGGTTTCCGGTAGCCCTATCTGCGTCATTTTTAAGATCTGGAGCTATACAGTGTTTATCTGCAGTTTACTGTTATTTTTCTCTCTGGTTATTTCAGTTTCTGTTTATTTAGAGTTTTTTTTTAACCGGATCTATACCTTTCATTTCTGCGTATGCTCTTTGCCCTGTGACTCTGTGCGATCTGGGCAAAACAGAAACAGAAAGGAAGGATTTTTTTTCTCATGCGTATGCTCTTTTCCCTGCACCTTAGTGTGATCTCGGAAAATCAGAAACATTGAGAAAAATATTTAGTTTTTCGGCTAAAGCTAATTTTTTTTTAAATATTTAGTTTCTTGGGTAAAGCTAACTTCGAGCCATAAGGTTCGTTTTTCTTTGCATGTCCGTGTTGGGTTTTGTGTTTTGTGTTTTGTAGGGAAAAAGAGGTTTCTTTAGACACTAACGGTTCTTATTTTACAGTATTTTATAATGTAAAAGTAGACACCAAATAAGTTTATTGTGATGGGAAGATCTGGCTAAATAATTTCTAAGAGCCCCGAGGCACAGAGCCATCTCCACGCTGAAACATAGCACCCAAAATTTGTCCCAAACAGGGAATATCCCATTTACATTGCTTTTGATTCCTATTTGAATGTACCATTAGGCACCCAAAATTTGTCCCAAACAGTGAATATCCCATTTACCTTGATTTTGATTCCTAATTGAATGTACCATTAGGATGCTCCTTTTGCATATAAGGTGTCCGAGCCATAATCCTTAAAATCCCGCGCACAGATCCAATCTCCAGAATGGAACATAGCCACCCAAAAAATTGTCCCAACCCAGTACATATCCCATCCGCTTTTAACTCGATTGGGGACCTTTGTGGTAGAGACCAACAAAGTCAATCCCACTCATATTTGACTCATGCAGGGAGAGCCCAAACATTATGCTGTAATGGATTATCGTTAGGCACACAAAATTATCTTCGAAGAATGGATGTCTCAAAGTTCTCCTGGTTCAGAAGCCTGGGGACCGATGATGCCTGGCACCCGAGACCAACGAAGTTGATAACAATCCAACATTGTCCCATGCAGCAAATCAGAATTCTCATGATTTCTATGCACCATATTTATGAAATTTGGGACCCTCTAAGAAGAATGGATGACTCAAAACTTCTGAAGCTTTCAAACGTCCCGAAGGCTCAAACTTGAGAAGTCCTTGCAGCAAGTCTATAAGTAGACCAATTGAATGGTCCACATGCTCCATGATCAAATTATGCAAAAAGGCATATTTAAATGGAAAACATTTAGCCATCAGTTAGCCATCCAAAGACAATGTAAATATCGTGGGACCATTCTAAGATGTGTAGGCACATGAAATAAAATAGTTAGGCATACTCTTAGGGGGCTCAACTTCCTAACTGCTCCGATACTATCTCTGGAAGATGCTCCTTCTGGCCAGTGCAACCTTTTTCCATGCCGAAAATATTTTGCACTTTTGCGACTGTTTACAGGGTGGCATTGAATGTTATGGTTTACGTTAAGCATATGACATTTAAGAAACCTTTAAATTTCAACCGTAATTCTACTCATTGACTAGGTGGAATTAACGATAATAGATCAAAAGAAAAAACAAAATTTAGAATTAGGATATTCCCTCATTCAAGGACACCCTTCCATCTTAATTTGAATAAGTCAAAATGTTAACTATACTTTAACCATATTTGTGATTTGAATTAAAAAATTAGCTTTATTTGAAATAATTTGCAGTTGTGTTGAAAAATACTAAACATTCAATATAATGTAAAAGTGACACTAACGGTTCTTATTTTACAGTATTTTATAATGTAAAAGTAGACACCAAATAAGTTTATTGTGATGGGAAGATCTGACTAAATAATTTCTAAGAGCCCCGAGGCACAGAGCCATCTCCACACTGAAACATAGCACCCAAAATTTGTCCCAAACAGGGAATATCCCATTTACATTGCTTTTGATTCCTATTTGAATGTACCATTAGGCACCCAAAATTTGTCCCAAACAGTAAATATCCCATTTACCTTGATTTTGATTCCTAATTGAATGTACCATTAGGATGCTCCTTTTGCATATAAGGTGTCCGAGCCATAATCCTTAAAATCCTGCGCACAGATCCAATCTCCAGAACGGAACATAGCCACCCAAAAAATTGTCCCAACCCAGTACATATCCCATCCGCTTTTAACTCGATTGGGGACCTTTGTGGCAGAGACCAACAAAGTCAATCCCACTCATATTTGTCTCATGCAGGGAGAGCCCAAACTTTATGCTGTAATGGATTATCGTTAGGCACACAACATTATCTTCGAAGAATGGATGTCTCAAAGTTCTCCTGGTTCAGAAGCCTGGGGACCGATGATGCCTGGCACCCGAGACCAACGAAGTTGATAACAATCCAACATTGTCCCATGCAGCAAATCAGAATTCTCATGATTTCTATGCACCATATTTATGAAATTTGGGATCCTCTAAGAAGAATGGATGACTCAAAACTTCTGAAGCTTTCAAACGTTCCGAAGGCTCAAACTTGAGAAGTCCTTGCAGCAAGTCTATAAGTAGACCAGCTGAATGGTCCACATGCTCCATGATCAAATTATGCAAAAAGGCATATTTAAATGGAAAACAATTAGCCATCAGTTAGCCATCCAAAGACAATGTAAATATCGTGGGACAATTCTAAGATGTGTAGGCACATGAAATAAAATAGTTAGGCATACTCTTAGGGGGCTCAACTTCCTAACTTCTCGGATACTATCTCTGGAAGATTCTCCTTCTGGCCAGTGCAACCTTTTTCCATGTCGAAAATATTTTGCACTTTTGCGACTGTTTACAGGGTGGCATTGAATGTTATGGTTTACATTAAGCATAGGACATTTAGTACCTTTACAACAACTGAAAAGAAAACTGAGCCACCATTTCACTAAAAAACGTCAAGGAACTCACTCTGCTTTCTTTATCATACGATGTGGCAATGGGCCCAAAACCCTTTCCATCATGGCAAGATGTTCCAAATTCTCATGGGTTTGAAATAGTGTCTTTCCCTGCATGTTTAATATGCAACTATGATAAATATATTTCTAATTTACAATGGGTTAAATATCATCTTCAAAAAATGAAATTGTATGATAAATTACCAAGCAAAGCTCCACAAGTATGCATCCTACACTCCAAATATCAGAAGGGTAGCTCCATCCAAGTCCTGTCAAGAATTACAATGCAATTGGATATAGGTTCTATTTAATAGCTCATTTGAACATTGGAATGTCACTCAAGTGGTAGATCCTACTAGGATGTCTTTCCAAGCTTACCCAATATAACTTCGGGAGCTCGATAATGCCTTGTAGAGATAACTGACGTATGATCTTCTCCTTCGAAAGTGGTACTTCCAAAATCAATCAACTTTATTGCACTTGACTTTGGCAATCTGTTGCATATTTCTTGTGATGACTTCTCCAAACCCTTTGAAAACGGATACTAATCAGAGTTTGTAGCTTGGAATGTATGAGGATATAGAATTAGAGACACAGAGACCAGAGAGTAAATGTGTTGAACCAAAGAATGAGCCATTATCAAGTAATTATGTTTTGAGAATACAACCAGAACTATTAACCAAGAAAAAATTGTTTCTCTTGCCACTAAACTACCTTATATGGAATCTTCACAATGTCTAAAGAAACAAAAAGTGTATTTTCTGGCTTTAAATCTGTGTGAATGAGCTTCAAGTCATGCATATCTGCCAATCCAGATTGTTATTAAACTCAAATGAATATCGCTTATAATGGATAGACATTTTCTCAGGACCTAATTAATAATAAAGATCATATATGCAACTCTGAAATGATAATATTACTGATCAGCCAATAAAGCTCTCTAATAAGGGAAAAATAAGTGAAGTTACACACATGCTACAGACTGCAAAAGTTGCCTGCCAACCTCCTTAACAAGATCAATGGGAAATGGGCGATAGTTATTTTTCTGAAGAAAGTCATATAAGCTTGGCCCAAGTTTTTCAAAAACCTGTTAAGATAATTTACATTCATCAACAAACTTAAAACTTCTCTAGAAACAACCAAAAGAAGATCTTTGAGAGGCCATTTAAAATGCCTAACATTCACTAAGGAAAAAAAATTAAGTTCTGCTGAGAACTCACGATACACGTGTGATTCCTATAGTCAAAACAGTTGCGCATATGCACACAACTGTATCAAACAAGTCACGCACATCAACCGACCAGTGAGATACTGTAACTTAAGGAGTCTAAAGCAAATAATCCTCAGAATGGCTATATCTATTAAAAAATGTGGAGTGATTAACTAAATGGCATATCTCGACAAATATTCATTCTTTCATACCGTGTACCAGTTCTATCATGCTTGGCAACTTCACGTAGCACATCAATTTCAATCATTGCTGCCTCTCGGTACTTTTGTAGGCCTTGAACGATTTTAATAGCTACAAAGTCCTTTGATTTTCGGTCCCAGCATTCTAAAACTTGGCCTCGCTATAAACGTTGACCATATTCCAATCAAATAAATTCATTGGACAAATCTAAGAAAATACTGAGAGACCTTATATATCCTAGATTCTTACCTTCGCCCATTTTACTGAGAATTTTATCTGTAAAAAGGATAGCAGAAGAGAAATTAGCAAAATTAGCAGGATAAATGGGGGGCAGGGCTATTATAGAAAAACATTTTGTCATCAACAGTGGGCAAAACCCCTCGAAAATAAGATTACCAACAATACTAGAAACATGTCATTACATCGTGGGGTCAAATTCTCTCCGAGTTCAAATATGTAATGGCCATCCTTGTCATCATTACGCCATCGAGGGGAGGCATTGCGGGAGGATCTTGTTTTGTATTTCTTGGTCAGAGATGAAAGCTGACCATGGTCTGAGGAGATGGAGGGTTCTGCCCCTTCTTCATTTCCATTCCCGATCCCAACATCTTGCCCACTAGATACTAATGTTGGCTGAGCCTACACACAGCCGTTGATTCATTTTCTATTCAAAATGAACAGTAGAAAATCCTCTGACTATTATTTCTACCAAACCACCAATACCAGGGGATTGAAATGAAAATCTCACATTGTGAGCAGGTATTTTTTTCCTCCAGTAAATGGATAAAATCAGTACAAATCAAGAGCTTGAAACAAATCTCCTCCCCACTGGGACCATTCTGCGAACAAACAAAAATGGAAATACATACCCTGATGCCGAGCAACCATTCTGTAGCGTCGAGCGAGGGCAAGCGTCGAGCCAGGGCAAGCGTCGATCTGCTGGGTCGGCACCATCTTCACTTCAGTTCATTGATGTTGAGCTGACATATAAATCCATGAACTTTTACATAACCAGAACGTGAAGCAATGTATTCCGCGTCGTTAAATCTCGGCTTCTGATCTTAGAAGAGCAGTGTGCAAGGTGCGCAACCATCCAACAAAAAAACCCCAATTATTTAACTTACACTCCACACAAAACAACAACAAAAAAATTACGCTTATATGATATAAACAGAGGCAATGGCCGATAGATTCAAATATCTTGAAACCCCACTATCGATTATTGCAAAATCAGAGGTGAAGACATGGCAAGCACAGGTGAAATCACATAATCTCTAATTGTTAAAGAAGGAGGATGGGGTTCATAAATTATCCCTGAAAGCAATGGCTATGAATTTCATAAGAAAACAAGGGATTCAGAGGAAATAATTAATGGGGATCAGTGCAGGAACACTATGATCCAAAGGATTGTGAACCAAACATGTGCAAGAACTGCTCATTTGGCAAATATCCTTCCCACTGGGACCGTTCTGCGAACAAACGAAAATGGAAATACATACCCTGATGCCGAGGAACCATTCTGTAACTTCGAGCGAGGGAAGCGTCGAGCCAGGGCAAGCGTCAATCTACTGGGTCGCATCGTATACTGGTTTAATACATAGTGGTCTAATCAATTGGAGGGCTAAGGTTATTTTCATCGTATAACATTTAAATCAAAGGTTCAGAAATGGACACGTAACCTAAGAGGAAAGTTGATTTCAAATGGAAACGCCTTACGGCGTAATAATTGATTTAATAATGCATAGTTAGAAAAAATTGTCAATTCAAAATAGAATAAACCAATTAGAACTCATAAATAATTGATTTTAAATTATTAATTTTCTAAAAATATATATATTTTTACTTACATTGAGATCTTTATTTCAAAAATAAATTCCATTTATACATACATACATACTAAATATAATTTAATACATACTCGTCTTGTTGGTTTCTACGAGATTATTTCAATTACAAATAATTTATCTAAGAATTGAAATTTACGAAATGTTAATAAAGGTGGGAAAATCAAATACCATATGTTGCATAAAGTTTAAATACATTTATTTATGACTTGTACCTTGAAATAACTTTAACAATCTACTTAACATTCATTGCCAATTAATTATTCCATGTGTTGTTAGGAAAAACATTTCATATTACATGGAGTTTTATTTAAAAAAAAAAAAAGTGTCACATTTACACACTTAGATAAATGGCTTTATATAGACCACTTAAAACTCATTATCAATTAATTATAATTTGTTTTGTAAAATATATATATTTACTTACATTAAGAGTTACATTTAGAAAATGCATCACATTTATGAACTTCTATCAATGCATATAGCCAAATAGAATTTTTCAACTCATATTGGATTCTATGAAATTATTTAAACCACAAATAAAATATTTAAGAAATGAAAATGAAAAAATGCTAATATGGATTTAAAATCAATGTCTTATGGTGGAAAAAAGTTTAAATACAACGATTTTTTACCCCTCTTTAATGAGTCTAGATGGTCCACTTAACACATTGTTAATTAATTATTCCATGTTTTATTAAGAAGAGAATTTTTTTTTTTCATGGAGTTTTGTTTCAAAACAATACAATATGAGATTAATATAGTCTTAATAAATTCCATGATAGACAATTAAAAGTCAATAAATGGATTCCTTATTAAATTAAATGAGATGAGATGATTGCATATACAAATAGTTGATTTAAGAATATATGAAGAAAAAAAAATATGGGTTAAAAATTGAATGCCCTACAATTTAACGAGTAGTATTCACTTATGAGCCATCACCCATTAACCTTAAATAGTCCACTTAATACTTATTATCATGAAATTGAAAGATGTATTTTTTGAAAAAATGCATCATAGTATACTCATATTGATGGACATAACTAAGTAAAAGTCAATAATATAATTCTAACTCAAGTGATATGATTTCAATTTATTTAAAATACTAATTTACAAAAAGATGACTTTAAATAATGAAAATAGATGCCTTACAGTTCAAAAAGATCAATGACATAATTCATCTATGATAGTGTCTAATCAAACCTTGATAATCCACTTATCAATCATTATCATCATGTATATGTTTTTTTAAGAAATGCAAAATTATTTAAAATATAATTTTTATCTCAAAAATTACATGTCACATTTATGCACTTATATTAGTGCATTTTATATGTAAACAATGAATAACTGACTTTGTGCCTTGTTGATTTTCAATATGATATGATTGCAGTTACAACCATTAGTTGATTTAAGCATATTCATTTATGAAAACTATCGATTGAGAAATCACATATCTTATGCTTCAAAAAGATGAAATCATTTACCTATGACAGATTTATCATTAGCCTTAATAGTGAATAATGCATTGTGAATAGTGAATAATGCGCATAACATTTATCAAGTAAATTATATTAATTTCTTTAGTAAGAATAGCACCTTTGTTTGCAAGGAGTTCTATTTCAAAACTTATATTTCACATTTATATATGATTATTGATACATATAAGTAAACATAAGTCATTAACAATAACATGCCTCGATGGTTCATGTAAGATAATTTGAATGGCAAACAATTCCTTTAAGAACACACGCACGCGTGCACACACATCTTAGAAAAAAATCGATACAACAAAGTCATTGCAAAAACAATTATAAATAATAAGAAATATACATATTAATATAATTGACATCCCATATATTTCAAAAAATATAAAATCATAAAAATTGATTTAACAAAAACTATGTCCAAAATGTATTGAAAAATTGGAATGTACTTTTCAACAAATTTATAAAGGAAATTATCTCCATCAACTAAAATGAAGTACATGTTCTATTGAACATTCGAATGTACTCATGTTTTTGTTTGATACGATGAAGTGTCTTAAGAAAGGGGAATAAAACTTGCAGAAGCCACATATCTTGCTC
>APFE031183529.1:0-30497 GCA_000404065.3 Pinus taeda
TTGAATACTACTCTGTTCTCTTAGCAACTGCATGTATTGAATGTTTGCACTCGTAGGAATTGAGATATCTGTTCTGATTTGATTGTGCGAATGAGTGATGTTGGGAGACAGATACTGAAGGTTCCTGCACTCAGGAATAGGGTTCTGTCCCCCTTAACTGCTTCATTTTATCTGCAGTGTGAGTAGAACCAAAGATCAGGTGCTGAAGGTTCCTGCTAACAGGAATAGGGTCTTGATCTCTTGGATTATAGTGTGATTAGATGTCAGGCATCAGGTGCTGAAGTTCCTCACTAAGGAATAGGGTCCTGTTCCTGCTGTGGTTTATTGAGTTCTTTCCTTTTGATTTCCCTTTATTTGAATCATAATTGCAACAGAGGGATTATCCCCATTATAACTTAATTAGCTGCAGCTCTGATTAAATGGAGTGTGAATCAGTAGATTAGTGAAATTAATGACTGTGCGTTCTTTCTTTACTACAACATTTCTTTTGCTTTTGAAATTGAGCACATACAGCGCGAAACTACCTTTGAAATAAAAAGACTTCCTCGGGTTGATAATTTATGTGGCGCTTGAATTGGGAAACAATTAAAGCGACCAACAATGATATTGTCCAAAGTAAAAGACAAGTTACAATGAGGCGAAACATCATAATACAATGGGCTGGAGGGACCAAGCCTTGAGAGAGCATCTAATAAAGAGTGCAATGATGTAGATAAAGAGGAGAGGGGAGGTAAAAAGGTACCCATAGACTGGGGAGCAGGGTTGATGATTTCAATCTCATCCTAAGCCTCCAATTTCTGAGAATTATTTAGTATATCTTGGTTCCCGAGGTGAAAATTTTGATCTTCTTCAACCTCCATAGGTTCAAGAATACCAACCTGTTGTTCCCAAATCTCTGCATCTTGTACAATTTCTTCCTCCACTGCATTTTCTCGAGTTTCTTCTCTTGGAGCTCCCCTTTGTCGCCTTCTTCTATGAAAACTTAGAGGGAAATCACATGCCAAATTCCCATGTTTATGGCATAGATGGCATCAAAAAGGAAACTCCTCATATTCAATAATCTAGGAGTGTAAATACCCCTATAACTGAAGTTCAACTTTTCTTCCAAACCCTCTCTTAGATCTAGTTTTACCATGATTTAGGCCACATTCCTACTCTTGGTCTCCAAGAAAGACATATCAACTTCAAGAAAAGTCCCCAATGTGTTCCCAATGGTCCTAAAAACGTCCTTCGTCCATCAGTACGAGGGCAATGCTCAAAGCCGAACCCAAACTGGTATCTCCTCAAGTTTTTCCCTATGTGCATCGAAAATAGGTGTCCATTTCTTAAATAAAATTAGCGATATCCTGAAACACCAATTATGCTCCAGTACACATTCAAAAGCCTCACACTTATTGAATCTAACCATAAGCCACCCCCTTGCCAAAGTGATCACCTCTGTCTGTATTTTCAGAGCCACCCTCCATGCCTTCACAATCCACTCAGAAATGTAGTTTGTCGAATAATGCCTTCCCTTAGCTCTCCGTACCAAAATTAATTCAAAATATTCCATAGCCTTATTGATCTGAATGTCGACCCTGAGGACAAGATTTAGGCATTCCATTTTTTTTTATAACTCTCCCTTTCCTTCTCTTCGAGCTTGTGGTCTAGCCATTTCCCTTCTCAACAATTATTGGATGAAACTTCCCTTCCTGAGCTGGAGCCTGTTCCTCAATATTACCCCCTATACCATCCTCCTTCGACACATTTTGAAGAAGAACTACCCAATTTTTACAAGTTCCCCTCCACTTCAGGCCTAAAAATCGAAGCCCCTACCACTGCGCCCAAAGGGTTGAGACCCAGAACTTCACCATGCTCAAAACCCTGAAATTCTTTAGTAAATTCGTGGCTTCGATCCTTCTCAGAATCCACAGAGATATATAGAAATGTTCCTGCCTTCAGCGACAAGTTTTCTTGGAAAATACCTTCCCCTGACTAGACTGAATGACTGCAAATTTGTTAGGTTTTGAGTGCCTCGTCCTCCATCTCCCTAAGAGCAATTTTACATCCAAGGGTTTTGTTCACTCTTTGAGCTGAGCACTTTTCTTTGAAACTACCCGACCTTCATGAATACCAATGCCAGAATCCCAGCACACCGCAGTGGAAGAGATGGGTTTTCCTTCAAGAACCCTAAACTGCCTCTAGATTTCCATTTTAACTTCGTTAACCCCATCTTGCTAGCTATGGATCTAGTTGGGAGTTTAACCTTGTCCAAATTCTGCTGAGTTGGCTCCAAACCACTGGCTGATAGGATGTCTTCCAGATCTAGCTCTAGGTTGACACAATCCCTCGAGCTGACCGTTTCTTCTGCCTGATAGTGAAAGGAAAAAATAACCTCTCCCACAATAGTTATCCCTCAGTAAAAGGCACCTGCAACTAAAAAACACTCTGAAGGTTTTCCTCCCTTGCAACAACATGGTTTAGGCTCCAATGATTTCTGTGTTGTGCAAATCCCCATAAGCACCCACCTGCTGCCAAATCTGGGCCAGGTGTTGACCAGACCCTGCCTCAAAGAGAATAAACTATTAAAGTAAAAGAAAAATCAATTACTTTTTAATAAGAACAAGGATAATAAATAGCAAATATAAAAATAATTTATTTCTTAACATAAAATTAATATGCCACATTTAACAAATATTAATAATAATAAAATAATTATGTGAATCTTAATAAAATATTTCATGAGAAAAGGTAAGTAATATTGATGTGTATTTAAAATATATTAATAACAAATAATGCATTTTAATGTGAACAACATGGTTTACAAATAAAATATTTCAATATTCATATTAATGTTAAGTGAAATATTTCAATGTCAACTATGTATATATTATATATGAGAGTATATAAAATCAATTGAAAAAATTATGATTAAAACATTTCAATATATATTATATATAGGTATATATAAAAGCAATCGAAAAAGTTATGATTAAAGCATTTTAATTGGTATTACTATTTTACATTTTGACTATTTTAGAAGTGTGTACACAAACCCAATATACCATTTTAATTATACATTTAGCAAATCCTTAAAAGATCAAATTTCTCCAAATGCAAACTTTTTTCAAATTTTATTTCAGTAAAAAATTTACTCTTCGAATTTTTTTTAATAAATTCATGATCAAATAAATCTATATTAATTTAAATTAAAACTAAAATTTCTTATAAATTTGAATTATTTTTTATCCCTTGAACATTTTATTACACCAAATTTTAAATCTAACCATAATTTTAATCTTTTACCTTTAAATGATATTAAAAAATATTAATAAATCTTGAAAACCAATTTTTTTTTAATGAAAGTCTCACATAATTTTTACATCAACTTACTTTGCTTTACAAGGGAATCTTAATTTTTTAAATGGTGATTTTATTTGTAAAAAGAGTTTCGGCATAAATCACATAAAAAGATCATTGTCGACGCCTTTCGAACCATCTAGTGTGGTTCATCGTCAGGACAAGTTGAAGATATAGATCCAGTTTAGCGAGTTAAATAGTCTAAGCAGAGACTCCAACGGCTAAAAAATACTAACGACTACTTTTTGACTCAAGGACTCAGTCAAACCTCCTTTAACTAATTTAATATTAATATTCTTTATATTTACTATTATATTTATGGAGCTACGTAAACCAGGTGAAAAATAAAACAGATCAATGGTTAGTTATTAAAATTAATCCATTTATTTATTTAAATTATTAATATATATATAATAATAAGATAATAATATTATATTTCTAGAGATAAGAGAAATTAGGAAGAAATTCATATTAATGGTTAAAAAAAAATTCTATTAAAATATTATTGGTTGAATGACATCTTCAGAATGAATAATTTAAGATATATAAGTGTTTATATATTCTTATTAAGTCATTAACTAAATATATATGCTTTAATTATTGAATTAAATAATAAAATACTACAACAGAGAAAGGACCCTTTATCAGTGCTAAAATCTATAAAAAACTAAATTAGATTAATACCTAAAAAGATAAAAATAAAAAATAGAAACAAGAGGAACCCAATAAATAGGGAATAACACACCATTATCAGCGATAAATATTTACATACTCGAAAGGACTAAAACAAACACACCCAAAGAAAACACCCAGGATGAACAAAGGGGCGGGGGGGAGGAGGAAACCCTAAGACGACAGGGCAGGGATCCAACTTCTACTTACCTTCCACCCATCATCTCTGTTGAGATTGATGGGTCTTCGCTCTATTTCAATAGCTTCCCTTAACTTGCGATGATGGAACCGATCCACCATGGCAATGACTTTGGCCACCTCTATGCAGACATGATGCTTAGTCTTGTCCACATGCTCAGTTAAAGCTGAGGACTTGAATGAAAATTATAGAAAACTTTAAAAATAAAATTTCATGACGAAATTATATACATCCAAGGAAATTTCATATTCAAGGGACCGCCCATTTTTGATAGTTTTTTTTAATGAAAGTCTCACATCAATTTTTACATCAACTTACTTGGCTTTACAAAGGGAATCTTAATTTTTTAGGCCACCTCTATGCAGACATGATGCTTAGTCTTGTCCACATGCTCAGCTAAAGTTGAGGACTTGAATGAAAATTTGAATGAAAATTATAGAAAACTTTAAAAACAAAATTTCATGACGAAATTATATACATCCAACGAAATTTCATATTTAAGGGACCGCCCATTTTTGATAATTTTTTTTAATGAAAGTCTCACATCAATTTTTACATCAACTTACTTTGCTTTACAAAGGGAATCTTAATTTTTTAGGCCACCTCTATGCAGACATGATGCTTAGTCTTGTCCACATGCTCAGCTAAAGCTGAGGACTTGAATGAAAATTATAGAAAACTTTAAAAACAAAATTTCATGACGAAATTATATACATCCAACGAAATTTCATATTCAAGGTACCGCCCATTTTTGATAATTTTTTTTAATGAAAGTCTCACATCAATTTTTACATCAACTTACTTGGCTTTACAAAGGGAATCTTAACTTTTTAAATGGTTATTTCATTATTTTAAAATTTGAATGAAAATTTTAGAAAACTTTAAAAAACAAAATTTCATGACGAAATTATAGACATCCAATGAAATTTCGTATTCAAAAGACCGCCCATTTTTTATAAAGTCAAAGTCAACAGTAACATTTTATTGCAGAGGCATGCAGCTGTTACCAACTTGGGTAGCAAGAATTGCGGAATTTATTAGACAAACGAGAAGCAACAATCACAGAATTTGCATCTCGTTCATCATCTTATCTCTAACAGAATTCATGGCTCTTCAGGCTTTGGTTTCCTCCTCTACCACTGCAACTCCCAACAGCGGTTCCCGTTCCCGTTACCACATATTCATCAATCACAGGGGGCCGGATGTTAAAAAAACCTTCGCGAGCCACCTTTACAATCGCTTTGATCTCTGTAAATTCCGAGCCTTTCTGGACGCGGAGGCGTTGCAGGTGGGAGAACAGGTGGCTCAGCAAATTGCACGAGCTATCGCAACAGCGTCAGTACATATAGCGATATTTTCCCCCACATATGCACAATCGCCATGGTGTCTTGAGGAGCTACACCTGATGTTGGAGTCGGGTGCTCCCATCATCCCAGTATTCTACAACGTTAAGCCCGCTCATCTTCGGTGCAGGCGTGGCAGAGGTCGGTTTGCCCAATTCCTGAGAAAAATCCCATGGCTAACTAAGCGCAAAGATGGAATATATGCTGAAGCCCTGTACATTCACGAAAGGAAGACGACGTATGATGCTCAAACTGGGAGAGAGAAACTGCGATACGAACCCAGCACCATTGAAAAGTGGAGGAAGGACTTATCACGCGTTGCAGATATAGCCGGTTTGGAGCTGGAGCAGTGTAACGGGTGAGAACTCTAAATTTCAAACCAATGGCTTTATGTTAACTAAATATATAGATGTAATGTTTGATCACATGAATCTTGATTCTGCAGCATCAAAGAAAATTAGAAATAGATAATTTTAAACAAAGTTTTTTTTTTAGAAATCATATGAGATAATTTTTCTGTCTTTTCATCTGGTTTTGATGATAAATCACACTTGTTGGTTCAAAAAGGGGTTGGCAAAAAAAATAAAAAATTCTCATGTGATTTCTACCCAAAAACTTTATTTAATTCATTATAGATCACAAAAGGTTGAATACAAAAAATAGATAGTCTTATGATGTCTTTCACCATAGAAAATAGATAGTCTTATGATGTCTTTCACCATAATTAACTAACATACATGATTATCTATAATGTATTAGTAATGCACCAAAACCGAATTTAATTTCAAGACCTTAACATAAAGTTCTATGGAATTATATATATATAGAATTTTCATGATTTTAATCCAAATTTAAACTGGAAGTTTTATTCGGCCTCTTCCCTGTGCACAGGCCCATATTAAAAACTAAGATTCCAAATATATTGCCCATGATGAACAAGGTTTTTCCTGGTAAAATAACTATACTTTCCATTGCCTTTGATGAACGAGGTTTTTCCTGGCAAAATAAATATACCTTTCTTTGTTGATAATGTACAGCCATCGAATAAACATCAACTCGTACGTTACTTTGAATAGCTTTTGCTCCACTGAGCATGATGTTTTTGTTTCTTTACCAATAGGATTATTCCACAATAATTATTACCATAGGCAGTATAGTTACCAAATTCCCCCGAATCAAGGGAAAAATTGAAAATACAACAGTTCGACTCATACACCGAACAGTTCGATGAAATTCAAAACGATTGCCAGTAAAATAGGTTGATCGATCGAAAAGTTTGTAGTTTTCCAACACGCCCTTGAATATAATGATGAGGGTAATTTTGTCTGAACACAAAATAGATAGGGATCGCTGGCATGAAAATAACGGGAATCATATGCAGGTAGAAGGAAAGGAATGGATAGGGGATTGCGGGCAAGAAGAAGATTCTGAGCTTAAGTTGATGGTTGATTTCCTGAATATTTGGGAATTTGGAGGATATGGGCGCGGATTCTGAGTTTAAGTTGATTGCTGATTTCCTGAATATTTGGGAATCTAAAAGATATAGGAGCGGTCATTTCCGTCTCATTTCCAAATATTTGAGAAGCGGTCATTTCCGTCTCATTTCCAAATATTTGAGAATCAGTAATCGACATAAAAATGACCCCAAAAGATAGAGAGAATCACATACAGGTAGAAGGAAATGAATAGAAAGTAGTTATAAATTTGGAAATTAATCCACATAAAAATGACCCCAAAAGATGAGAGAATCACATACAGGTAGAAGGAAATGAATAGAAAGTAGTTATAAATTTGGAAAAAAATAAGTTTCCTTTTCTTTAAATGCATGTAAAGTACACTAATTTTTTTAATTTGGAAAATTCTTTTATCTTTCTTTAAATGCATGGAGAGTTGAGAAATTTTATTAGGAATAGTTATAGGGATTTAGATAAATAACTGATTTTTAAAATATTTATTTAGTTTTTCAAAGATTTTAGGTAAGTGTTTGAAACTAAGGATTTTAGATAAGTTTTTGAAACCAGAGAAATGATTTAAGTTTTGAAATGTATTTATTAGAAAAAGATTTTATATAAGTTTTTGAAACTCGAGAAATGATTTACATTTTGAAATAAAGAGAGGTTTTGGAAAATAAGTTTTGAACTCATATTTTAAATATGTATTTGTATTTATTAATAAATAAAATGTATTACTAATATATTATTAATTTTTTTTTATATTAATTATAAAACTTAAATCCAAATTCTAATTGGAATTGGTTAACCAACTATAATAACAGGAACCCTACAAAACATGAACATGAAACAATACCATGAAGAAAGGAATACAAATAAACAAATACTTAAAAAGATGAAACTTTGAAATTTTAAATATTAAATAAAATTAGAGGCCACCGGTTATAAAGGCTAAGGATTATACTTTTGAGATCCTAAAGTTAGGGCAGGATCAAGATACGTTGTCGTTGTGATACCAGTGATTCCTTGCCTTCTCTTCGTTCAGACGCTATAAAGATGTTTGTGTGTCTGTGAGTTCCTAGGCCAAGTATTGATGAAAACTTCGGGGGCTAATTGAAAATCTAGGTTTCGGGACCGGTCCCTGGTTCGATCGTCGAGGTGTTTTGTTTGTTTGTTTTAATTTTTTTTTAACTAAAACGGTTATAATTTTATTGATTTGAAAAAACCTTGGGTCTATGCCCAAGCTGCTTCGATTACATTACATTACATATTTCAGATTCCAAGTTGTTGTTGTTCTCAATCAGCGTGATTTTCAGGGCATTTGAATAGTACTTTCAGTGTTTACAATTAGCAATCCTTTCAGCAGGGCGCTGCCTTTGTTTGCAAGCTGGTCAGCTTCACCGTTTAACTTTCTAAGTATATGATAAAACTTACATGTATCAAAATCTAGAAGTACTCTCTTCAGCCTGTCCAGAATTTTGTTAAGGCTGGCATTGCTAAATAAGCTTCCCATCTTCATGCTCTTTATTATTAACTCTGAGTCTCCAAAAACTTGAATATCTTTAACTCCTTTATCTCTTGCAATGTGGCAGGCTTTGAGCAGCCCAAGTATCTCTGCTTGATTGTTAGATTTCTGGCCGAGTCCCTAGCTGAAACAGTCTTTTGCTATCCCATCGATTGAGTATATGACCCCCCTGCGCCTGCCTCTCCAGGGTTCCCTTTGGATGCTCCATCAAAGAAAATTGTGGTTAACTTTTGTGACCGCCACCACAGTTGGAATTTGTTGTCTTCTTCTCTTATGTGCCATTCCTGGTTTGCCTTTTGTGGAGAGAGGAGCTGCTTATGCGGACTGGGCTCTAGCGTGCCTATCCATCTTTTTTCTTCAGGTAAGAGTAATGGGTCTTCTTTAAAGTACTGTTGTTGAACTGCTTCTAGTAGGAATGATTTAGCTTTTGCTGCCACTTGCAGTGGAGTGTGCCTCATCTCTCTGAAGATCCGCTGATTTTGAGCTAGCCAAAGCTGCCAGCACACATACTTTGGGATAGCTGTCCATATTTTTTTCCAGATTAATTTGAGAGGGATGCTCTGAGGATAGATACTGTTCCAAATGGCATATAGATCTGCAACAGAGGTTGGTGAAGGCATAGTAATCTGAAAATTATATAAAATAATACTCCATACCTCTTTTGCAAAATGGCATTCCAGGAAAAGATGCTGGGCTGTTTCAGCATTGCTGCTACATAGAACACATCTGTGCGGTCCTACTACGTTCCTTTTTTCCAAGTTGTCTCCGGTTAAGACTTTGTTATGGACCAGGGTCCAGAAAAAGAAGTTCACTTTTGGAAGGGCTAGAGGGTCCCAGACATTCTTCCAAAAGGCTGGATTTTGACTGTTATTTCTTGATTCCTGCAAAGCTCTATATCCTGCTGCTGTCGTGTACACTCCGGACTGGCCCCAACCCCATTTGTCTTTCATGTTTCTGTTGGTGGGCGCTGCTTCCTCCAGCAAAACTTCTAGCAAATTTTGTTGGTGTGTTAACCTCTCTAGGACTCCATGGAAATCCCATCCTATCCAATCTCCACGTTGATCCCATTTTGACAGTTCAAATATGGTATTAACTCCTGCCTGCTTCAGCCAATCCCTGAGATCAGCTATGTCCTCATTGTCCTTCAGGGGTTCTTTCCCCATAATTCTGTCATTCCATAGTTGGGTGCACTTGCCATTGCCTGGAATCCTGTAGGCCTGTTTATTGAAAAACTTACTACTCCTGCAGCATAATTTCCACGCCTGCGTGCTATTGGCTGCATTTGCATTCTGGAGATTGCTAAGGGCTTTATTTGGCCTGTATTTGGAGCTCATCAATACGCTGACCAGATGGGTAGGTTCATGGGTCAGTTTCCATAAGATCTTTCCCCCCATTGCTAGATTTACAAGAGCTAGATCTCTGATTTGCAGGCCTCCATCTACTCTTGTTTTTTTTACCACTTCCCATTTCACCAGGTGCATTTTTTTTTCATTTCCCTTTCCTCCCTGCCATAGGAAGTCTCTGAGCAGTTTGGAAATTTGCTCCGAAACATTTCTTGGGGCTAAGAGGAAAGCTGCCTGATAGATTGGTAGCGCCGACAGCACTGCTTTGATTAGGATTACTTTGCCTCCCTTCGTCAGCCAGTGGCCTCCCCACGCTGCAATTTTGGCTTTAATTTTCGAGATTATTTCAATCCAAAGTGTTCTTCTGTTTGCTCCTGATATTATGGGAAGGCCCAAATACTTGAATCTGTCCCAGTTTACTTGTCCTTTGAATCCAAGGAGAGAGGTTATGTCAGAGAGCTCCCTCTGATCAATATTCCAGCTATCCACTTTGGTTTTGTTCTCGTTTATTAAAGCCCCAGAGGCTCTGCAATAGTTATTAAGGACTACTTTTATGGATCCGGCTATTCTTATGGATGCTCCGCCTAGAAGGAGTGTATCATCAGCGAACAGCGCGTGGTTCTGGGCTTCGGCTCCATGACAAGGCTTGAGACCTGGAATACTGCCTTTTAATTTTTCCGCAGATAATTTACGACTAAGCGATTCCGCCATCAAGATGTACAGGGATGGAGAGAGGGGGCATCCCTGTCTGATGCCCCTCTGACTTTGGAAGAAATTCGTGGGGCGACCATTGACTAATGGGGCGATCCAGGGTTTTTCTATGTAGGCTTTAATAATATTGACAAATTGTTGCGAAAAACCGAATGATAGCAAGACCTTGCAGAGGAATGAGCAATCCACTCTGTCGAAGGCACTTGCCATATCGAGCTTGACCAACATGCATTTTTCATCCCGCTGCTTGCTGGAATGGATGATCTCTTGGACCTGAATTACGTTATCTATGATATGCCTGCCTTCAACAAATGCGCCTTGTGGGGGAGAGATCAATTTTTTTAAGAGCGGCTTGATCCTGCCAGCAATCAGTTTTTCCAGAATTTTATAAGAGGCGTTGCACAGTGATATCGTCCTGTACCTTGCAAAAGTCTCCAGGTTGGTGTCTTTGGGGATCAGTGCGAGATATGTGGAGTTTGTACCTCCACCCACCTTGGATTTCCTCATAAACCAGCCTATCATCTTACTGAGATCAGCTTTTATAATGTGTTAACACGATTTGTAGAAGTGGATTATAAATCCATCAGGCCCGGGAGCCTTGTCTGCGTCCATGGACCGGATGACATTTATAATTTCCTCCTCTGTGGTTGGCCTGCAAAGGGCTGCATTCTCTTCAGCGCTAATAAGAGTGGGGATGTTAGCAGTGAATTCATCAGCTTCTTTGACATTGCTGTGATTTTCGACCCTATAAAGATTCCTGAAGTAGGTTTCTGAAGCTGCTTTGATTTGATTATGGCCTTTGCAAACAGTCCCATCTAACGTTTTGATCTCTGCTATATGGTTCCTGATCAGCCTCACTCTGTATTGACGATGGAAGAAAGATGTGTTACGGTCTTCAGCCTTCAGCCACAAACTCCTGGATTTTAATCGCCAGTATTCTTCCTCTTTTCTCAAGGTTTGGTGTGCAGAGCGTTGGGCTTTCATTTCCTTCTCCAACAGCTCTGATGTAATGTCTTTGTTTTCCATCTCTATTTGCAAAGTCTGCAAAGCATAAATTGATTCCTTTCTTTGCTCGGTAGGAGTGGATCCTGGTTTCTTAATCCAATTCTTCAGCGCAAATTTAGTTGCTTTTAGCTTTTGCTCCCAAACATAACTAGGGGATCCCATGAATGTTTTGTCCCAGGCTGCCTTTACTGTCTCTGTAAAACCTTCCTTCTCGATCCATAAGGGGCTGAATCGGAGAGGTATGGGCCATAGGTCATCTTCATCCTCCAGGAGGAGTTGGATGGGTTTATGGTCCGAAGCTAGCTTAGGCAAAATTTTAGTAGTTATAATCTTCTTGTTCATCATTATGGAGCTTTGTACCATGAATCTATCCAACCGAGATGAGATGTGATCCGCTCCTGCTCTATTATTGAACCAGGTGTAAAGGCCTCTAATGGGATTGAATTCCAGCAAGTCCCACCGCTGAAAGAGTTCCTCCACCTCATCTAGCATGGGGTCTCTGTTACTTGCCCCTCCCCTCTTTTCTTTTGCTTTCATAATGATGTTGAGGTCCCCTGCTATAATAATGTTGCAAGGGGAGGTCTGCTCTAGAAATGCTGCGAGGGAGTTCCAACATTCTCTCTTTTCATTATAAGAAACATGAACATAAAGGTTGAAAAGGGTAATAGACAACTTACTTGTTTTGTGCATCAGTTCAGTTTGGATCCAATGCTGGGTTTCCTTGTGGTTGTTCAACTGAAGGAGGTCGTTGTTCCAGAGTGTTGCCAACCCTCCAGAGGTACCCCTTGAGCTGACCGCTTTACCTGCTCTTTTATTCCACTTTGTGCTGTTGATCTCTAAAAGGGCATGTCCTTCTATTTTGGTCTCTTGGAGCATGAGGATGTCTGAGGGCTCCGCTTTCATAAGATCCTTGACTGCTTCTATTTTAGAGGGATTCCCCAATCCTCTACAGTTCCAAGAGACGAGATTCATTATTTACTTGAGGGGGTGTTGAGCCCTCCCTTGGAGGGCCTTGGTCTGGTGTTTCGCCCAATAGACATTTCTATTGTGGCTTGGCTTCCTTATGTTTTAAGTCTTTCTGCCTCCTCCTCCCTTTTTTCTTTACGGGATTTCCTTCCAGCTTTTTTCGGATGGCGCTCATAGGTTTCATCCTCTGAGGAGCCAAAGCTTTCGACTGGTTTTTTCCTTGCTATCTCTGCATATGAGGGATTGGATGGGCTGCCCTGATTGGCCTCACTTTGGATTGCTTCCCCTATCTCCTTATTTGGTGGAGGAATATCCACCTGTTCTTCATTCTCTTGGGCTGGGGTATCTTGAAAAGTCTGAGCCTTCTTTGCCCCTTTTGGGTTTACTTCTATTTCCTGATTGCTTTGCTACTACTAGGGTCTCCTTCCTTGGTACCTTTTCCGATGCCTTTTTTTTTTAGGGTGCGTTCTTTTGGACCAGAGTCCATTGTTCCCCGTTCTGTTTTTCTGCTTGTTCCTCTGCTCTTTTCTTGCAATTCTTTGCGAAGTGGCCGTGACTATGGCAATTTCTACATTTAAAAGGTAACTATTCATAGTCCAGCTCCTGGACATGTGTCCACCCAGCTACAATAAGTTTGAGGGCTTCCGATAGCCTCTCCTCTAGATCCACTTCTACGCAGATACAAGCACATGAATACTGGTCTTTTCTCACTGCCTGATCTATATATTTTCCCAGGGCGTTACCTATGATCTGAAGAGACTTTTGGTTCCAGCAGTGCAGAGGCAAATGTGGGAGTCTGACCCAGACCGGAACAGCTGAAGGAATGTCCTGGGTGGGATCGAAATCCGGGGACCATTTGTTCAAATAAAGGCCCTGAGGCCCCATAAAATACGGTCCATTTCTAAAGATCAGTCCTTTGTCATTAGGGTTTTCAAAGACAAACACGAAGAAGCCCTTACCTACGAAATAGCTTTTAACTTCTTCTTTGATCAGAGGCTTCCAGTTCCTTTGAATCCAGTCCTCCACTGACTTAGGAGATGGCCAGAGGCCTGTGAACTGGCCTATCAGGCCTCTCTCCACAAGGTTCAATGCGGCTTTACAAGTTTCTTCTTCAGGTAATGCTACAGATGGGATCGAGTCTAGCTTTTTAACAAATTTCTGCTGAGAAACCGAAGGGGGGCGCTTTGGGCCTGAAGCTATCATTGCACGAAATGCAATAACCTCCACTGGTGTTGGTGGGGGATCGGGGTCCCCGTTGCCCTCCATTGGAGCGACAGAGTGAAGCGCGAACTGAAGGGCGCTGGGCGTCGAGAGGAGGCGGGCTGCAGCAGGCAGGGAGCAGTCGCTGATTGAATACTAAAACACTTGTTTGTTTTAATTTTAATTTTAAAATATTTTTTTTTATTATTTATAATTATATTTTGATTCGATCGTCTATTGAGGTGTTTTTGTTTGTTTATTTTCATTTTAAAATTTTTTATATTATTTATAATTATATTTTGATCGACCATTGAAGTGTTTTGTTTGTTTTTTTTTTAATTTTGATTTTAAAGTATTTTTATATTATTTATAATTATATTTAAATAAATAGAATGTATTACTGCGATATATGAACCTGAAACAAGACCAGGAAAAAAAAATACAAAATAAAACAAACCCTTAAAATAATGGAACTTTGAAATTTATAAATATTAAATAACATGGAAAAAAATACAAATAAACAGAACCTTTAAAATGATGAAACTTTGAAATTTTAAGTATTAAATAACATGCAACAAGACCATGAAAAGAAATACCAATAAACAAACACTTTAAACTTTGAAATTTGTACTTTGAAAATTATTAGTGGAATGATTTTAATGATAATGAAAATCTTGGTATTATCCTATTAAATTCAAATTATATTTTTAAAATGAAAGATGCACTATTTAAAATTATTTTATATAATTTTATTATAAAAATTAAATTTATAATTTATAATTTTTCATAAATTAATTTATTAATAATATATGTCAACGTTGACATTTATATTTACGATAAATATAGATCGCTAATGTATTTGTTGTATTATGTTATTTTATCAAAAATTAAGGCACGTGATTCTTAAAAATTATCAAAGAGCTTTTATTCCTAAAATAAACGCTGGTTTATAGTACATTTAACAGTTTATTATATAACAAGGAAGAAGCCATGAATTGGTTTCTCTGGTATTTCTCCCTTTTTGTCACAAGAATGGGATTAGCTTCCGCATGTGTATTCTCGTAAATCCTGCTGAATTATGGGGCTTCAATAAAGAGTAAACTGTCGGCCGAGATAATATTTTTAATGGGCGTGCTTTTTTTTCTTTCGCTGCTATTTAAAGTGTGAAATACTATACACAACAATATGAATAGGACTCTTTACAAATCGATTCCAAACACCAAAATTCCAAAGACCAAAGTTGGTGATGGGACTTGTTTTTTTATTGCTTGTATTTTCTTACACTACGGGCATATGGATGACACCTCCAGAGATTTGAACATGGGTGGGTCTCTTTGCAAATCGATTCCAAACACCAAAACTCCAGAGGTCGGAGTTGGTGACTTGCTTTTTTATTGCTTGTATCTTCCTAAACTACGGGCATATGGGTGACGCCTCCAGAGATTTGAACACGAGTGAGACTCTTTGCAAATCGATTCCAAACTCCAGAGGCCGGAGTTGGTGATGGGACTTGCTTTTTTATTGCTTGTATCTTCCTACACTATGGGCATATGGGTGACGCCTCCAAAAATTTGAACACGGGTGGGAATCTTTGCAAATCGATTCCAAACACCAAAATTCGAGAGGCCAGAGTTGGTGATGGGACTTGCTTTTTTATTGCTTGTATCTTCCTACACTACGGGCATATGGGTGACGCCTCCAGATATTTGAACACGGGTGAGACTCTTTGCAAATCAATTCCAAACACCAAAACTCCAGAGGCCAAAGTTGGCGATGGGACTTGCTTTTTTATTGCTTGTATCTTCCTACACTACGGGCATATGGGTGACACCTCAAGAGATTTGAACACGGGTAGGACTCTTTGCAAATCGATTCCAAACACCAAAACTCCAGAGGCCAAAGTTGGTGATGGGACTTTCTTTTTTATTTCTTGTATCTTCCTACACTACAGGGCATATGGGTGATGCCTCCAGAGATTTGAACACGGGTGGGACTTTGCAAATCGATTCCAAACACCAAAACTCCAGAGGCCGGAGTTGGTGATGGGACTTGCTTTTTTATTGCTTGTATCTTCCTACACTACGGGCATATGGGTGACGCCTCCAGAGATTTGAATGCGGGTGGGACTCTTTGCAAATCGATTCCAAACACCAAAACTCTAGAGGCCGGAGTTGGTGATGGGACTTGCTTTTTTATTGCTTGTATCTTCCTACACTATGGGCATATGGATGACGCCTCCAGAGATTTGAACACGGGTGTGACTCTTTGCAAATCGATTCCAAACACCAAAACTCCAAAGGCCAGAGTTGGTGATGAGACTTGCTTTTTTATTGCTTGTATCTTCCTACACTACGGGCATATGGGTGACACCTCCAGAGATTAAACACGGGTGACACTCTTTGCAAATCAATTCCATTCGCATCAAATTCCTTTTACTTTAATCATAATCATTTTTAGTTGTGCACATTAAATTATTTTAAAGTTATTTTAGAGAACAATTTTCAAATCGGTTATTTCAAACAAAAGTTCTAAATCTGCAATACTTATCATACATGAGCCTCAAAGAATTCATAATTTAGTATTGAATGAAACTTCCATCATAAAAATATAAATACTTAGTATGAAATGCAATATTAAATTATTAAAAGTATATTAAAAATATTTTATATTATTTTACTAAATAATTTATATAAATAAAATATAATTAATTAATTAATTTTTCAATAATATATTGTTTCGAATACTTATGCACTTGATGTGTGATGTCTCCAGTAATTGTAAATATTTAATTGCTGTAGTTAAACAAATTGAATACTATTTTAAGTTTGTATAATTATTTATTTTGATTAAGCTATACAGAATGTGGAATGTCGTAATGATGACAGTTATGTATTTCTCACATGTCAGGTAGTTAGGTTATGTGGTTACCTAACCCTAACTACTTCCTTGGAGATTTATTCTCAAGGAAGGGATCAAGAGGAGAATACTCTGATGTAATGTCAGACAGGGTCATGAAGCTAAGTCTCGTTAGGACCAGATAATTGTGACAAAGTCTAGTTAGGACCAGATAGTTGTGACAAATTAAGACTGTTAGTCTTAAGGAGAAATCCTGTGTGTGAGGATAGCTCGGGGGGAGACTCATGCTGGAATAGCATGTCTCACATTGGGAGGAAAACGAGAAGAAATCTAAGGTCTGTAATAGACAGTGGACAAGAATTTTAGCGAATAATCAGATAAGTATATTAAGAAGCTAAACAAGTGATAATACTTCTAAATTGAAAAATTTATTATGCTAAAATAAAGAAGAGTTTGCTTTCTTATAATGAAGGAATTATTTCTACTACTCTGCTTCAAGAAAGGATTTATAATCTCAGAGAATAAACTAAGAATAATAAGATATCACTGTAGCTAGGGTAGTGGCCGAAATTTTAACTTTTCATATATATATATATTTCAAAAAAGAAATTTCTTAGACATTTGTCTCTTTAGGGAAAAGAGATATATTCTAAATATGTGATTAATGCCGCAAGGCCAAATAGAGCTTATACCAATTACTACTTAAATCTTAAACATAATTTTTTTTATAAAGAATGAAAAAGCATAGGAACAGTCTACTGATTTAACACAAAAAAAGGAAAAAAGAGAGAGTCAAATCTAAGCATTATATTCAACATACACGAAGTAATTGTAAGCTCAACACAACATAAATTGCAAAACCTCTGAATAACAGTCAGTCTAAAATCATAAAATTAAACTTTAAGCTCTCAACATTGTTTGTATACAGAAGACGCAAATTAACGATGTCATCTGAGAAAAGAAACCAATAGTCCATTCATAAATTTAAGGGTTTCACCATCGAAGGGCGGCCTCACAGAGCTTAACAGTTCTGCGTAGTTCCGCAAGAATTCTTGGAAAACCTCCAAATAAAAGTAAAACCCAGAACCAAGTTGGTTGTAAACCTAATAACCCAAGCTTCAAACCAAAATATTTATCTCTTGAAAGTATGGACCAAAGCCGACAATAGTTTATCACAACCAGAGGTTATTTTATAACATAAAGAAACAGACTTAGAATGATTACAATCGAAGCTATCAGATCGACTGAAGAATTTGAGCAAGTCCCTCATCTAGAATTAAACCCTAGGTAAACATTCACGGGTTGGTTGATGCATTACCCGACAATCACACTTGATTGAAGTCCACAAGGTTCAACAAGTCGAGCAGTAGTTTCAGAACTCTATATCCATTCCAGATGGGGGAAGGCGAAACCCTGCGGTGATACCTAGGCAAGGAATACATGCAACATTATAACTAGATAAAGGAGGTATCAACCTGTATATGTTAATGGAGTTATCAACATGTAAATGCAACTGAACACAAACTCCATACCTGGAAAAGAACCGTTGTTTATTCGCCATCTCCAGGGTAGGAAGTCGGGCAAACAGACAACCCTGGAAAAAGGGAAATCTCTTAACTTCGACACAGTAATTTCGCAAAAGCGGAACAAAGAAAACCCTTAACACGAAGAAGTTAAAGGGGTAGTAGCATGACGATGACCTACCTATGCAATGGAATTTGGGAATTCTGGTCTGGAACAAGTTTACTTCACCGGAAATGTGGAAATGCAAAAGAAACATGTCGCTGAGAAACATAGATCGGTGGGTTTTCCTTTCCACCGTTCAATCTAAAGTTTGCAGGTTGACCGTAGATGTGGAGCACTTTCCAAGGCTATGGTGGCTAGATGGATTGCACTTCGAAGACTCCATATTAATGTACACCAGGTTTAGGGAAGCCAACCGCCCAGTTAGGATAAGATACATTGAATGCCACTATAGTCATACAAACGATATTTCATTTGTAAGGTTTAAAGCTCATAAAATTAAAGGGCTTAAATTGTACTTAATAATAATAACTCAAATTTGTTATCTGTCATAACAAGTACTAATAAATCGAGGAGGTCAACATATGATATCATTTAAAAGAAATTAAAATTTACCATGATGCTTTCTGCAGTGTTATAATATAAAAATTATATTGACCAATTTATAATTTCCATTTAAAAATTGTCATTATTTCAATTATTACTTAGGCATTTTATATGGGTATGTGACATGTGGTATTAGAGCGCTCAGGTTGCAAAGCTAAGACCTTTGGAGAATAAATCAATAACAAAATTTGTGATGTGCACAGAGGAAGAAAGAAAAAGCAGCCAAAATGAGGAGGACTGGAATTACACCACAGAGACCTGTGACAGGAACAGGACCAACATTTTTTTCGGAAACCAATCCCAAGGTGTGGGTACAGTGGGGGGAAGAGTCGTGCAATACTAACACTGTCATTTTGTAAACTGTATAAGAATTGAAGGATGAGATGGCCCGGTTACGAGTAGATAATGAAAGGCTGATGCAGGAGCAGGAAAAGATCATGAAGAGTTTATCTGATAGACATAATAAACGACAACTAATTTCCAGTCCCGAGCACGGAAACATGACTGGCGAACAAGAATTCAAAACTGAGAATTTAGAAACGGAGGGCGATGAAGATAATTAGGAGGAAGAATCCAATAACATATCAGAACACAAAACACAGAAAAGACAAAAAATAGAGTTACAAGGAGAATTTCGGAAAATAAAACCTCCTCCCTTTGATGGTGAACAAGAGGAGGCACTTGAAGCCTGGCTTATCAATATGAATAAGTATTTCTAGTTGTATGAATACGGTCATAATTTAAAAGCTCACTTAGCCATATTTCAGCTACAAGGAAAAACCACCTTATGGTGGGAGGAGGTAAAAACCGTATGTGGAGTAAATGAGCAGAGCATAACTTGGGAAAATTTCCAAAAGTATTTTAAGGAGAAATATTTAACTGAAAGATTTTATGATGAGAAGGCAAAAGAGTTTCATGACCTTCGATTGGGTCAGTTGTCTATGGACGAGTTCATAACAAAATTTACATCCTTACTACGATATGTCCCCCACATACGGGAAGAAAAAGAAAAAGTATAGAGATTTATTAACAGTTTTCCATTATTCATGAAAGAGCGTCTCGAGTTCAATAACCCAGAGACCATGGACGAAGTTATACAAAAAGCTTGGTTATGTTATCAGCAAACTAGACAAAAGGGAGATGGAAGAAAGAGATGGACTAGCAAAAAGGGAATTAATTTTACCTCTAACAGCAAAGGGAATAAGACCATTGTCAACAAAGGACCCCATAAAGGACAAGTAAATAGAAATATGAACAAAAATCAGCCTAGATTCAAATTTCCAAGTGATTCTAAGACAAATGAGCAATCGGGTAGAACTGAAGTGGAAGTAGCAGCTAGACCTCCAGTACAGTGCTGGGGATGTGGAGGACCACACTACATCAAAAATTGTCCGTACCATAAGGGAACTGACCAAGTTGCACAGATTCAAGAAGCATCAACTGTGGGAGAAGTGATAAGGAGTATTCCTAAAATAAATGATGCCCTTGAAGATCATCAAGCAAAATACCAACCAACCATGGTAGAATTTGAAGGTAAAATCTTTGACCGAACTATATCTATTTTCATTGATCCAGGAGCTACTCTGAGTTATATTAGTCCCAAAATAGTAGAATAATGTTGCTTAAAAGTTGTTAAGTTTAAGAACCCTTTGTTAGTACAACTAGCCACGGGAGAAAAGAGAAGGGTGTTGGCCAAGGTCAGCAATTACCCCCTAAAGCTAGCAGGTCATTCTATTATGGCAGACTTGAATGTCTTTCCTTTAGGATCGTATGATGTCATAATAGGTATGGACTGGTTGGAGAAACGTTGGTCCCTCATTAAATGTAAAACCAAAACTATTAATTATATGGATGAAGAAGGAAAAAGGAAGGAAATTCAGGGCATACTAAGACCATTGAAATTAAGACCAATAATAGCCTCTCAATTAGAAAAATGTATCAGAAAAGGATGTGAAATTTATGAAATATAGGTAGGATATACTAATTAAAAATAGAAATCTATTTCCTTAGAAAATATACATGTGGTGTAGAATTTTCCGAATGTATTTCTCGAAGAAATTCCAGGACTATCTCCAAAGAGGGATTTAGTTTTTACTATTGAGTTGATCACGGGAGCTGCCCCGGTATCCCAAGCTCCTTATCGCATGAGCGTACGAGAATTAACAGAATTAAAAATGCAGCTACAGGAGCTGCTTGATAAAAAATATATTCGCCCAAGTGTATCACCTTGGGGAGCTTCGGTGCTTTTTGTTAAGACAAAGGAAGGAACCTTGCGAATGTGCATGGATTATCGACAGTTAAATAAGTTGACAATCAATAATAAAAACCCTTTTCCTTCTATAGATGAATTGTTTGATCAAGTGAAGGGAGCGACTATGTTTTCAAATATTGACCTTCGCTTAGGTTACCATCAAATTAGAATAAAGGAATAAGATATAGAAAAAACAACCTTTAGAACGCGTTATGGGCATTACGAGTTCATTGTATTACCCTTCGGGCTAACTAATGCTCTTGCAACCTTCATGTGTCTCATGAACTGTGTTTTTCATTAGTATTTGTATAAATTTGTATCGATCTGTATTGATGATATACTAATTTACTCTCGGAATATAGAATAACATAAAGAACGTAGTTGTCTAACTAGGCAGAGGAATTGCCTGGACAGCCAAAAATGGCCGAAATTTGGGGAAAAAAAATTCAAAAAATCTTGTAGAGGCAGTGCTTGCATCATGTTTTTGATGGTGGAAATAGATTCAGCACCATCAAAAACGTCTAGGACACCTAAAATTTTGAAGTTTAGCAACTATAACTTGGATTTACAAAAAGCTTTGCCAGCTTTTGTCTAAATATGACCAGAATTTCCATAACTTTCCGGGCAACTCCTCCGCCTCGTTAGACTACACGATAAAGAACACCTACATGTTGTCCGACAAGTCTTAAGGGAGCATAAACTGTATGCCAAGTACAGAAAATGTGATTTCTTTAAAGAGAAAATCCAGTATCTAGGACATGTCATTACTATAGATGGAATTGTTGTAGATCCAGAGAAAATAAAAACTATAATAGAGTGGCCAGTACCAAAAGACATGGCTGATATAAGATCATTTATGGGTCTGGCCAGATATTATAGGTGATTTTTGGAAGGATTTTCCAAAGTGGCATATCCCATTACCTCTCTGCAAAAGAAAGAAAAAACTTTTAATTGGACCATGGATTATCAAAGAAGTTTTGACCAGCTTAAACATTTACTTACCACTGCACCGTTTTTGAGCATTGCAGACCCGAATATAGATTATGTTGTTTGCATAGATGCCAACAAGGAAGGTGTAGGTGGCATACTAATGTAGGAGGGAAAGGTTATTTCCTATGAGTCTCGGAAACTTAAGGAGCATGAGAAAAAATATTCGGCTTATGATTTAGAGCTAACGACATTCATTCATGCGTTAAAGATGTGGCAACATTACTTGATGGGTAATATTTTTTTATGAATGACTGATCATCATAGTTTAACTAAATATTTTAAGCAACCCACTCGGAATGTTAGGCAAGCTCGTTGGGTCGCTTTCCTAAGTGAATTTGACTTTGAAATCAAGCATTCGAAAGGAAAGGAGAACCGAGTCGCAGATGCCTTAAGTCGGAAGGTAAACTTTACTTATGATGTCTTTTTTAGTGAGGTGTGGGCCACTTTTAAAGCGCAGATTAAAGAAGTAGCAATGCAAGATCCTGAATATAAATTCTTATGGAAGCAAGCTAAAATTCTGAACAACAATGAACAACAGCTGGGATATGAGGTGAATCAAGAAGGCATACTAATTTATAGGGGAAGAATGTATGTGCCTAACTAGAAAAATATTAAACAATTGATTTTAGATGAATATCACAAAATTCCTTATGCAGGCCACCCCAGATATCAGAAATTAATTACTGGACTCAGAAAGGAATATTTTTGGCCCAGTATGAAGAAAGAAGTCGCTAAATATTTGGCTCGTTGTTTGGAGTGCTAGCTAGTGAAGGTAGAACACAGACACCCAGCTGGATTACTCCACCCATTTCCTATTTCAGAATGGAAGTGGGAAACTATTTCCATTGATTATATTACAAGAATACCTAATTCTAAAAAGCAGAATGATTCAATAATGGTGGTAGTAGACAAGTTGAGAAAATATGCTCACTTCGTACCAGTACAGTCTACTTATAAGGTTGTTCAAATCGCTAACATATTCATGCAAACTATTTTTAGATTACATGGAACACCAAAGATTATAATTTCCGACTGTGATGTAAAATTCACATCAGCTTTTTGGAAAGCCTTATTTGGAGGTTTAGGCACACAATTGCATTTCAACATTGCCTACCATCCTCAGACGGATGGGAAGATTGAGCGAGTGAATCAAATAGTGGAATATATGTTGTGAACTTATGTAATGCAACAACCATCTAAATGGGAGGATTATATACATTTAGTAGAGTTTACTTACAACAAAAACTACCATACTTCTTTGTAAATGACTCCATTTGAAGTGATATATGGATGCAAGTGCAGGACACCCTCGAGTTGGGGTGGCCTAGAAGATAAATTAATGTTAGTCCCAGATATGTTAAAAGAAATGGAAGAGATGGTTAAAAAAGTACACTCCAATTTAAAGAACGTTCAGGATCGACAAAAGAATTTGGCTGATCGGAAGAGAAGTTTTCGGGAATTTCAAATTAGAGATCATTTTATGTTCGTGTACGAGCCAAAAAGAGTACTCTGCAATGGGGAGGGTGTGCTAAATTAGCACCTTGATTCTGCAATCCTTTCCAAATTCTGGCTCGAATTGGACTGGTGGCTTATCAGCTTGCCTCGCCAAGCCATATTCGTGTGCATAGTGTCTTTCATGTTTCACTATTAAAAAAATACATATATGACCCTAACCATATAATAAATTGGCAAGATATACAGGTAAATTAGAAGAATTAATTAAGAACAGGACATACTATAAATAGATTGCAAGACTGACTACCAACGAAAAGGGCTAACTAATTTTTTTTACTATGTATAGGTCGAATCAGAAGGCGAATTCTTGGTTGAACCTCTGGGTATACTCGATCAAAGAGAAGTAATGTTGCAGAAATGAGTTATCACCAAAGTTAAAGTGAAATGGCAGCACTTTGGGCCAGAGCAGGCCACCTGGGAAGACGAACAGGTTATGGGGAAGACTTTTCCAAATCTATTTCCAGTAGAGAAATATCAGGACGGTGTTTAATCTTAAGGGGGGAAGATGTGATGTCCCCAGTAATTGTAAATATTTAATTACTGGAGTTAAACAAAACAAATATTATTATAAGTTTATATAATTATTTATTTTGATTAAGCTATACAGAAAGTGGAATGTCGTAATGGTGACAATTATGTATTTCTCACATGTCAGGTAGTTAGGTTAGGTGGTTAGCTAACCCTAACTACTTCCTTGGAGATTTATTCTCAAAGGAAGGGATCGAGAGGGTATGTAAACCTAAGATCAAGAGGAGGAAAAAGATTAAATCTGAGAACGATAATACTGTGCTGTAATGTTAGACAGGTTCATGAAGCTAAGTCTGGTTAGGACCAGATAGCTGTGAAAAATTAAGACTGTTAGTCTTAAGGAGAAATATTGTGTGAGAATAGCTTGGGGGGAGACTCAGGCTTTGAGTTATTATTATTAATTACAGTTATTATTAATCTTGTTGGTGTGCAGAGGTGGTGTTCCATGTCCGCATTTACTATTGGTTGACAAAGTGGTTTCCTTCTCCTTGTGGGCTAAAGAGTCGGGCTAGTAAGTTTTCTCCCTTTATTTTATTTTTATGTCGGGGTGGGTTAGCTATTTGTCTAGAATCTTTTCAGCAATTGTTTCTAGGTGCACATATTTTGTGACCCACACTTGCCAATTGTATTCGGAAATTGAGTCTCTTTTTTGTTCTATGTTGGGTATTGGTGTGCTTGGGTATGTGCTCTCTTAGTTGTGTTGTGGGTAGTTATCGTATTTTGGGTAGGGGAGTTTCGTTGTGGGTTGTGCTTTCTACCTATTGCGTTAAAATCTGGCAAAGGTATTGTATCTTGGGTCACTGCTTGCTCAGTTGTAGTTGGTCTGGTGTTGTGGGGTGGTTTTGGTTTGGTCAAATGGTGGAGGAAATTACACTGATAGTTGAATTTGTGTCGCCCCTTTCCTGCTCAGGTGGCTTGCTATCTAAATTCAGTCATTTCATTTAGGGTTATTGTGATGAGTTGGTGTAATGGTATACAAAATTGCTCGAGAGGGAAAGGGTTTGGCATGTTTGTCCTTTTTCAAGTAGGGGTAATCCCCACAGTGACTCAAGGCAATCCCTTAGCAATTATGAGATGCCATTGATGCAGAGATAAAGAAGCAGAAGAGGTGAAGGGGGTACCTCTTAGCTTAGTCAGAGGAGTGTGAGGTTGTTTTCTCATGAGTCAGTGGCACCTTATTTTAACATAATTCTACCATAAATGCTTCTAGAGATAAGGGAATTAGAGAGGAAAGTGGGAGAAGAGAGGAAGTTGTTTTCTGATTCAGAATTGCTTGAAGAATTGGATCAGTGGGTTCCAAACCCTGGAAACTTAAGAGGCAAAAAGAAATAGTACTTGAACTCAGTGGTTCTTCATTGACAAATGAAGACATTGTTGGGCTTAGTTCTTCAATATAAACAAGTTGAAAACTACAACATCTTCGCATCTCTAGAAGATGTCAAAAGGATGTTAAGGAATTTGTGCTTTTGCGTTAATGGGATTGATGCTCACCTAAGGCACATAGAGATCCATGTTCCTTGTGAATAAGATAGAGGAGACCTCGATGATCTACTTGGCTCAAGCATTCATGCTCCAACAAATGTATCTTCATTAAATGGAGACCAATGAAAGTGGGTGGAGGGGGGGATGGTATGGTTTCTCCCTCAATCTCTTGTATCGTATTCTAGTCTATCCCTATATGGGCAGTTATTTCTTGGAATTATGGTGACATATAGATTCACAGCCCTAGTTTTGTTCTGGTCTTGGTTTCTTCTAGTTCAAGGTGGTTACGATTTTGGTGGGTCTTGTGCATTTCCTAGACTCTCTCAGTGAAGGCATATGGGGCTGATGGTTGACTTTTTTGAGTTGGCATTGGAATGTTCTTCGCAGAATAGGGAGCCTTCTAGTTTCACCCTAGTGTTTTTTTTCCAATGGTGTTGAATTGGTAAATCCCCTCCGCGGACAGATGCGATCCCACTAGCCCAACACGGGTCTAGCAACAATCACACAACGCTAACACGCAGGTTCCTAATTGCACAAATCAAAGATCGATCATGATGGTCTACCTGGATTCCAACGCTAATAGTTGTAGAAGAATCGCCGTCCTCGTTCCTTTGCTCCGGCTGGTCACAATCCCCACGATCCTCGTGAATGGACACCTGCACATGCAAAGAACGATACAAACACAAGCATAAAATCCAGTATATGCAATTATATATCGGTTATAAAAGATATAACTCAATTACCATGATAAGAACACATGAGTGGAACCATAATGATATTCGTCTATTAATGAGTAAAAACAGAGAAAGATTACAACCAAAGGTTCTGACGTTGAACCTCCTCTGACTGGGCAAGCAGCTAAATACGCCTTGCAAAGTGACCTCTTCTCCCTCAATATTTTGGCAGCATAACCCCTCTATAGTTCTCAATTCTCACTATCACTCCAGCATAATCTCAGCACTCACAATAGCTCTAGCAAAACTGGTTGGTTTAATGCAGGGGGACAATCATTTATAGATGGAGGAGGAAGGAGTATGCATTGTATCAGGACACCTACTGAAGATTAGCATTATCCCTGAATAGCCACTGAACTTAGTTGCATGGATAAAAAGGTGATACTCGACCACTTCCACGAGGATTTTTCCCTCAGAGAACTCCATGAACAAAGAGGAAAAAACATGTGAGTGCGCGCTGGCTAAAAATCATGACCAAATTTAGGTGGCGCGGGCTTTGTTCTATGACAGAGCGTCCATGGACGCGCCCTCTTTTGAGTAACTGAGTCAGTGGCGCAGGTAAGACACTGTGAACCCGCGCTAATGGAAAAAGAGCATTTTCTAAGGATAATCTTCAAAAGGTGTCTTCAGGGAATATGAAGTTCAGACTTAGGGGAATACAATGCAAGTGTTTTTAAGTTGTGTCACTGGTCATAGGTCCTGAAAAGCGTCCTCCAATGTACGAAAACAAGGGTAACAGGGACAGTGACCAACGGTGACAAATTACTGTGTAACAGATGCCCCCTAAAGCATGAAGCCCGAGAGAGAGAGGGGTGAAGTGCTTTACAAGAACAAATGTAGCTGCCGCCGAGAATCTGCATTGAGAGATACAGTTTGATAGTTCAAATACATGATGTATGTGGCATGGTCACAGCCATCCATAAAAGAGTACATGATGATCAAGATCCGTAGTATGGACGCAACCATCTGGTTAGGATCAATGAATTGACTCAGGCATGGTCGCAGCCATCTAGTGAATAAGTCATGTATCAAAATCACGCCTGGATTACAACAGACACAATCCAGGGTCTTGCGCTCCACCTCGACCCGAACATAAGTACAAGTTCAAGCATGTGAAAATGTGAGCTAAAGTCGAACATGCATGAACATCGTCTGATTACCAGCCAATGATGAAAGCTGTTAATAGACGCGAGAGGTACCACCAATAATGACAATGGTCCTCAAGGTAATATAGGTACAGTCTATGGTGTGTGAATGAATGAGCCGATATCGAACACCCGTAGAGTCATCCGATCGGAGGCCAATGATGAAAACCTCGCGTCGAACACGAAGAACCTGCCATTGAGGCATGCAGGCTCCAAGGTACCGGAAGGGAGTCCCTAGGTCACTTTCCTGGATAATGAGCTGAAGTCGACAGGAAGTGATCTTGTCGAAGGTGGGCCATAATGTTTCCCACATCATCGACACGAGACAGAAAGAGACAATGTGTTTTGTGTGAAATATCAGAGGGAGGTTATACTCACAGAGGCTAACTTCTCTTGAACATATCGGTGGCACAATGACGGATTTGGCAGTATTTGGGGTTAAATGATCAGAGGTCGTGATGAGAAGGCAATGAGCAGATGAACGGCCAAATAGGATAACCCAAACCCATGGAGGCAAAAGTGAAGCGAGATGAGATGTCCCCACCCAGACACGAATGCAAACAGTGCCATGTTCACGAGCGACATACTGCCGATGACGACGATTATGATTCTTTATTTCCCCCACCATTTCTGGCGAGTACCCTGGTTATTTTTGGATGACAAGCTTGACGGGGATAGCATATGCTTGAGGGGTGTCATTTCGACGGAGTCCGATGTCATTGGGTTTTAACGAGTCTGACAAAGGAAGAACTCGGCGTCTTTTCATGTTTAGAGAGTTTGAAAAGACAGCAGAAAAGAAAACTCCAGGGGGGTGCTTTTTCGTAAAGTTGTGTCTCTCGAGCCCGAAAAAGTATAAAACGATGCTTGAAAGAACCACCCAATCATTCCGATCGAGGAGTACTTTTCATAAGTAGTTATTTCAATCTGAAAAAGTAAAAAATCGATTGAAATCACATCGTTTTGTTTCGAGTAACGAACCTGAAACGACAAAGGTCCGACAATCTTTTTGTTTTTACACGGTCAGAAAAGAGTTTAAAAGATGACCGCCTCTTATTTACGTTTAACGAGTCAAGAGGAATAACTCGAAAATATTTTCATCTTTAAACGGTCAGAAAAGAGCTAAAAGTAGACCTCCATTTTTATTCTCTTTAGCGAGTCAAAAAGGGAAAAAATACTCAGAAATCTCTTCATATTTTATGAGTCAGAAAAGAGCTTAAAGGTGACTCGGGTATGGGTTAATTTTTACACAAGCTTGAACCATAGAGAACTCTGCTTGGATTCGGTTTCATGTTTACACAAACTTGAAACGAAAAACTATGCTTGTTATAAGTTCGCAAAAACCCAGCATAACGACGCAAAACGAGGTACATGCCCCCCAAGCTTCATTGCATTCAACAAAGTGGATGGAATGAAGGTTCACTTTTCAGATCTTGGAAAGACTCGACTTGTATTTTACGAGATCTAATCAAAAGACTCGATTGGAAAGGTGGAATTGTTTCATTTTTTAATGAGGTTGACACAGTAAAAGAACTATCCTCATACCCATTGTTTCATTTTTTAACACGCTTGACACAAGATCAGGAACTATGCTCATACCAGAGCTAATTTCATTTTTTAGGGAGCTTGACATAGGAAAATGAACTATGCTCCACCCGACCTAATTTCATTTTTTAAGGAGCTTGACATAGGAAAGTGAACTATGCTCCGACCAGACCTAATTTCATTTTTTAGGGAGCTTGACATAGGAAAGTGAACTATGCTCTGCCCGACCTAATTTCATTTTTTAAGGAGCTTGACATAGGAAAGTGAACTATGCTCCGACCGAACTTCATCATAATGAACAGGAAGACGGGGCTTCCAAGAGTGGTGCTCCCGATGGGAGGTCAATGTCTCGGAAGTCATGACCCAATGCCCCGAGGACACTATGCACGAATGCAGCATTGCTGGATATAGGCACGGGAGAGGTGGCCACGTAGTTGATCTGGGGTGAGACAGATGCAACTGGTGGATGAGAACCAAGAGGGAAGGACAATTGTGCCTGAGGGGCTTGTGGATGAACGAACGATAATTGATCCATTGTCACTATTCTTCCATCGTGTGGAAAGCAAACCACACGGAAAAGTGAAGAAATAAGGGCTCCCATGGCATACACATAGTCACGACCAAGGAGAAGACTGAAGTCTAAAAAACCTTGGGTAACCAAGATGTCTATATAGACAGTCTTACCTCCCAAAGTGATAGGGAACTTTGGAAGAGTCTCTAATGGTTGACTCGTTCCTCCGTCAAAAGCGGTGGGATTCGGTGCGACAGGTACAAGCGATGGGGAACCCAAAGCCTGCCAAGTAGTAACGGGCATAAGGCTAACCGATGCTCCTTCATCTAACACAGTGCCAGGTAGCGCCATATGGGAGGCATAGGCGGTGACCCAGAAAGGCACATGGGATGGAAGGGGAGGGGTAGTCAAACGACTCCAATCGAAGGAAACGACCAAACTACTTGGTGGGGGAACCATATGGTTGCCCCCCTACTCGAAAGGAAGCGAATCGGAGTTCTCCGGAGAGGCTGGGATGGAAAAACCATTATCAAGCTTAGGAGAATTCGATGAGATGAGAAGAACATGGGAATTTTGCTCTTCTGAAATAGAGTGGTCAACAGGAGGTGAACTCCAGTCGACACTCTTTCCGACCAATGGTTGGTCTGGAACAGGTTGGGCACCGCCAGGTTCGGGAAGAGGGGCCTGGACAAGAGAAGAATGCGAATCAATCTCATTGTCGGGAGTCGAATGATCTGCAGCTGTAGAAAGACGTTGATATCCAACGGGGAGTTGGGGCGAGGGAGCTGGGAGACTTTCCAAAACAGTGGAGGCTTTATCTATGAGTGGACAAAGGTGAAGGGGATGATTGCCTTCACAAAGTTTGCAGGGGATTCGAATCTTCCCTTTTCCCTTACCATTCCCAACTGATGAGGTAGCATCACCATGAGCCTCAGTGGACGATGAGGGGTGGGCCGGATCACGAGACCATACTTCTAAGATCCTAGGAATGCCAGGACAATCGCGAAGAAGATGGTCCTCCTTGCATAATCGACAAGGAAACTTAACCTTCCACGGAGG